>JAYKKM010000403.1:0-220000 GCA_035772405.1 Chrysogorgia sp. JL179-B06 | reverse complement strand
TTCATGCACGTCCACCAACATAATTTATTGCATTTCATGCGATAAATGCCCTAAAATCTACATCGGTGAAACTGGGCGACGTCTTTCAGACAGGTTTGCTGAACATCTTCGTTCCGTGAGGATCAATGATGGTGACAAACCTGTAGCCCGCCATTTCAACAGCTCCAACCATTTGGTTTCAGACATGAAAGTCTGTGCCATCCTTCCCATCTCCGGTGGCAACGATAACCGCAAGCGACAAGAGAAGCGTCTCATTTTTAAACTTGGCACCACACATCCTCTTGGTCTTAACGAACGTTTTTCTTTTATTTAATTTCCTACAAGTTTTTGGTTATTTAACCTTTATTATTATTAATTTTTTATTATTCGCGTATGCACTTTCATTCCTTTTCAAGTTTTTGTTTCTTATGCTAATATTATCGCCTAATCCCCTTGAATATTGGACCTGTCATATCTCCCGCCCCCTCAGTCTGCTTGCTGATCGACTGTTAAAAATAGCAAATGATCTAACGTTTCCCATCTCATTAATTATTAGTTTGTTTATCTCCCGTGCATTTGATTGGCTACTTTCTACTTGTGACACCCTTTTGGCATATATATAAGCCCTATTTATTTCATTTCATCTCGTCTTACTCTGATGAAGGGCTCCGCTCGAAACGTCAGTATCTCGTCACTAAATTCTTGGCAGTTTACCACCTTTTCACTTTGCTATATATATATATATATATATATATATATATATATATATATATATATATATATATATATATATATATATTATATATATATATATATATATATATATATATATTATATATATATATATATATATATATATATATATATATATATATATATATAATATATATATATTATATATATATTGAAAGGATTTATGGTGAAGGAAAATTTCGAGTGTTGGAATACATACATTTTAAGACCAAACCGGGACCAGTTGCGAAAAATGCAACTTAGCGGCCTTCCGGTAGGAATTGAACCCGCGACCCTGCGATTGCTAGTGCAGTGCTCTGACCACTGAGCTACGGAAGCCGTTGCCGAGAGCCTAGTCACGAGTTCTGTATATATGGTGGTAATGCCGGGATTAGATTCTGGGTATATTATAGGTAATATTTGGCATTTCACTCGATCAAACTACATGTTGAAAGGATTTATGGTGAAGGAAAATTTCGAGTGTTGGAATACATATATATATATATATATATATATATATATATACACAAATATTTCCTAAAAGATATGTTTGTCACTACTCAGAGTTTCATGCACAAGGCAATCATCAGGCAATGATTGCCTTGTGCATGAAACTCTGAGTAGTGACAAACATATCTTTTAGGAAATATTTGTAATACGCTCTACCATCCGGTATTGAGCACTCTTATCAACGCCAATTTCCTACATATTTTGTTTTGATATTATATATATATATATAGGTAATATTTGGCATTTCACTCGATCACACTACATGTTGAAAGGATTTATGGTGAAGGAAAATTTCGAGTGTTGGAATACATACATTTTAAGACCAAACCGGGACCAGTTGCGAAAAATGCAACTTTAAGGCCTTCCGGCTGGGAATTGAACCCTGCAGTGCTCTGACCACTGAGCTACGGAAGCTGTTGCCGAGAGCCTAGTCACGAGTTCTGTATATATGGTGGTGGTAATGCCGGGATAAGATTCTGGGTATATTATAGGTAATATTTGGCATTTCACTCGATCAAACTACATGTTGAAAGGATTTATGGTGAAGGAAAATTTCGAGTGTTGGAATTTATCTTATCCCAGCATTGGCTCTCGGCAACGGTTTCCGTAGCTCAGTGGTCAGCGCACTGCACTAGCATCGCAGCGGGTTCAATTCTAGCCGGAAGGCCTTGAAGTTGCATTTTTCGCAACTGGTCCCGGTTTGGTCTTAAAATGTATGTATTCCAACACTCGAAATTTTCCTTCACCATAAATCCTTTCTATATATATATATATATATATATATATATATATATATATATATATATATATATATATATATATAATGTTGTTTTGAAGCTTGATCTTAATTAATTATCTCTTGCTATATCTTAATAAGAAAATGTTGTGGAAACACCATGTTTTTAAGATTTTATTTGTTGAGCTTTCGTCCCTTGGGGTTTCGAAAAATTATTCTAATTATTGAGAGTTTCGTATATTCATAAAGTGTTTTTGAAAATTTATCTGACTGCCCGGCCCAACCACTGATCTCTTAATAAAGACTGGATCGAGCAACTATTGTTTGGATGCTGCGAAAAAATGATTCTGGGAATATTTCGTGGCGGCCATCTTGAAGGGACCACGCTATATCACTCTCCTCCGCAGAGGCTTCTTGCGCCACCTATAGTATTACCCGAACTCTAAAAAAGCGCAAGAAGCCTCTGCGGAGGAGAGTGACGCTATATAGTTTAATTTACTATAGGCGACAGAGACTATCTGTCTCTGAGCTTTTAAGATGCTAAAATGAATAAATTGTCGAAGGCCTTCCCGTAATTTAGAAAACAAATTACGGCTCCATTACAGTAACTATGAAGACGGGAATATTTCGGGACGGGAATATTTCGGGGCAGCCATATTGGAATGACCGCAGTGGTCACTCGAATATGGTCGCCACGCGCTAATTCCGGCTTCATAGTTACTGTTATGGAACCGTAGTTTGTGTTCTATATTATGGGAAAACCTTGGACAACTGATTTATTTTAGCATCTTAAAAGATCAGAGACAGATAGTCTCTGTCGCCTATAGTAAAACTATATAACGTGGTCCCAACAAGATGGCCGCCACGAGCTACTTCCGGCTTCATTTTCTGAACAATTTTCGAACGCCGTTCTTTTCCCGAATTATAGGACCGGGAGTCATCGCATCTTCACTTCACGTAGAGCTGAGCCTCTCGCTTCGAACGACTTCCACCTGTAGTGGAGTAATACACAACTCTTGTATACAGGCAGCGTTTAAATCAATATTTAATGTGGAGAGTGTTTAATATATTCATAAAGTGTTTTTGAAAATTTATCTGACTGTTCTGACCGTGTCTCAATAGATCAGTGATAAGAGCACTGGTAAGAACCTTTGGTTCAATTTCCGGTTGGGTAGTCAGATCAATTTCCAAAAACACTTTATAAAAATATTAAGAATATATATTATTAGGTTACAATGACAATTAATTATATATTCTGACACTCGAAATTTTCCTCTAGTACTTCTGCTCCCAAAAAGGAATTATCGATATAAAAATGTCTTCTCTTCAATATTGTTTATTCTGCCTATGAAATTGAATGTCGACAACAATGAATATATAAATATGCAAATTTATGCTTTTCTTCTGGGACTAATTAATAATTATTAATTAAATTCGTGAGGAAAATCATCACCCATTCCGCACGTTGTAACCAATACATTATTGGCATTATTTTAGCATTGTAACCAATAAGTTATTGGATTGTAATACGTTATGATTGTAAGCGCATGCGTGTAACAGTCAATTACTTGTCCCACATTCATAGTCTCTCTCACTAGTTTTAGGACCCCAAGTAGGGGAGTGGATGTGGTGGCGGTTAGGGACGGAGAAAATACGGCCGGGGGGTTAAGGTTAGAAAACTCGCTAGACGGGGGGTTAGGACCTTTGTTGTTTTGGGGTTGGTTACAATCCAATAACTTATTAACTGAATTACATTATATGCATGGTATCATATATTTTTACATGCCATAGGTATGATTATGTTATATTTAGGTTTTTAGTGTTTTTTAATTTTTAAATGTACTTAGTTACGCAATTCAGTCTCTACTGCAATGTAACTTTTTGAAATAAAACCATCTATCATCTATCTATTGGTTACAATGCTAAAATAATGCCAATAATTTATTGGTTACAACGTGCGGAACGGCTGAAATCATAGCGTAGACACGTTTTGATTATTCAATTTTCGGATAAAGTAGTTCATGATTTTTTGTTTTTGTTTTGATCGATGTATGAGAAAACTTAGTATTACTATTAAAGGGTGTAAACTCGTGTTTTTTTTATTGTTTTTTTGTTGTTTTTTTAAGTAGAGGTAAGTGTTTACTTCAAACTGTAATTATAATAGCAGACATATAGTTGATGCAATTGCGTGAACTAGGGGAATGGGGATAAATGCGATCTAGTTACGTGAATATCTATGTTTTAAAAACATTATACTGCAAGTATTAAAGGGATATGGCAATATAAATTAACTTTGTCTCATTTGAAAGAACTCGTAAAATGGTATAACAAGACCTTTTACAATTTTCCCTTATCTTTTTTGGTTTTCGAAATTTTTTTTTTTTTTAAATTTTTTTTTTATTTACAATCTTTGTCACAAGTGACAGGTTAGTCCCACAGAGCTTTTGCTCCATTATGGGTAACCGTAACATTTACGAATTTAGAAATTACTGACAACACAGTTTTACAGAAAGACTAGACAAGGGACGACATGAATGACATTTTACACAGACTGTTTTAAATGATTGTGGGACATCAATGTCATAGATTGTTTCTACAAGGTTCTGATAATAGATAAGATTATGTTTAAACTGTCCGATAGAGATGGTTGATTGGCGTAAATTTGGTGGTAAGCAATTATATGTTCTTGGAGATCTGCAATAGAAACTACTTTGGAGTGTTAGGGTCTTGACTTGTGGGATATTTAGTGTTATTTGATTAGTTCCATTGTTTTGTCTGGTCGTTCGATGTGTGATTTTCATTTTGATGTTTGAGTCATCGGATAAAGTAAATTTTTTGAAGAGGTAGACTATAAAAGGAAGTGATAGAATGTATCTCGTTGCACGTCGTTGAACATTTTCGATTTGAAGAATTAACGAGACAGATTGCGGTGACCAAACCTGCGAGCAATATGCCAACTGACTTCTTACCATCGTTTTGTAGAGCGCGAGGCGGGTGTTGTCATTGCGGATGTCCATTGAAGATCTTTTAATGAAACCAAGCATTTTGTTCGCTTTAGCACAGACCATTGACACATGCTGGTTCCATTTAAGGTCGGATGTGACGAGAACACCAAGATCTTTCTGGAAATTGGTTCTGGTGATTGGAATGTCGTTTAGATGGTACTTGGACTGTACAAGTTGAAGATTCCTAGTCACTGTGAGAACTTCACATTTGGATTGATTGAGATCCATTCTCCATACATGACACCATTTGTTGACACCATCAAGATCATGTTGAAGACATTCAACATCCCGAGTAGCCTTGATTCCACGGTAACATTTTGTGTCATCAGCGTACAGTGCAACAGATGATGCAGATGTTGCTTGGGGGAGGTCGTTTACGTAAATTAGGAACAATAAAGGTCCAAGTATTGAACCTTGCGGCACGCCGGAGAGTACAGGAAGTGGCTGTGATGTTTTACCAAGGACCGTGACCCTTTGTTGACGGTTGGTGAGGTAGTCTTCGAACCACTTTAGCAAGTTTCCACAAACGCCAAAATTTTGTAGTTTTTTTAGGAGGAGATGGTGATCAACTCTGTCGAAGGCCTTGGCGAAGTCAAGATAAACGATGTCAGTTTGTACTTTCTTATCCAGCATCTGACCAATTTCATGTAGGACCTGTAAAAGTTGGGATGTGGTTGACTTTCCTCTTAAAAAACCAAACTGGAGTTGATGAAGATTGGTGGAAACATGATCTATCAGTCTGTTGTAAACGCAGCGCTCGAGTACTTTTGACACGATGGAGAGTAAGGAAATCGGTCGGTAGTTGGTCACTTCTTTTAATATTTTCTTCTTTGGAATAGGTGTTACGTTGGAGACCTTCCACGCCATGGGGATTTTTCCCGATATTAAACTTTTATTGAAGAGGTCACAAAGAGACGAAGATATTTGAGGAGCACAGCACCTTAATAACTTGGCTGGGATCTTGTCAGGACCAGTTGCTTTATTGTCGTCAAGGGAAAGAATGGTGTTTTGAACCTCTTCTGGTGATACAAGTATTTCACTCAACGGTTCATTGAAGGTGACCTCGGCTGCAGGATGTTCATCGTACTCTTCCTTCGAAAGTGGAGGCGTGAACATGGAATAGAAGTAATTGTTCAAAAGATTTGCAACGTCTGAAGGCTTATCAGCTGTGACACTACCGTCATCACGAGTCCACACCATTTTTCTTGGTACACTAGAAGTATTTGAAACGGATTTAAACATAGACCAAAACTTCTTTGTATTGGATTTCATCAGATTTGGCAACGATTGGAAGAATTCTTTTCGCTTTCGTGCTACAAGCGCTTTTAACGAGCGACGAAGCTTTCGGAAATGTTCCCAGTGGTTCGATCGAGCGCTCTTTTTTGCTTTTCTTCTGGCAGTTTCCTTCCTTTTAAGTAGATGGCAGATTTCACTGTCAAACCATGGTGGTGAGCTGCGTCTTTTTAAGACTTTCGTTGGAATATGGCGCGTAGCTGTATTAATAAGACATTCGCTCCATCGTGTCCAATCGGCATCAATACTAGTATTAGAACTTGGAGGATCATCGGATGAAATTTCTTGTGAAATGAACAAAGATGAGAGGTTAGTAGAAAGATCTTTGTGTAGGATCTTCCAATCAGCTAAACGGTAATTAAATACAGTTCGTTGTTCACAAGAAGATAATTTGACATGCATTTTAAAGTCGAAGAATAACAAGTTGTGGTCGCTAAATACTTCCAATGATTTTGCTGATATGCATGACAAATCTGTAACACATTCCGGGGTCTTTGTTAGAATGAGATCAAGAATGTTATTTAATCTAGTCGGGTATGTGTTAACTTGTTGAAGGAAAAAGTCATAGATAAGTTCACGAAATTCTACGGCGCATGTTGAAGAATTCCTAATCTGAATAATATCCGAGTTCCATGTCAAGTCCGGGAAATTAAAGTCGCCAGTTATGAGAACTTTTTCATAGTGTTCACTGATTTGTAGAAAGGTTCCAAATAAGGTTAACCATTCTTTGAGATCGCAGTTGGGTGGACGATAGCAAACACTTAGCAGACATTTTTTGTTCTTAGTTTCAAGTTCAACGGCAACAATTTCCAGGTCAGATTCAACTTCCATGGTCACTTTGTGAAATTGTATACCCTCACGCAAAGCTAACAAAACTCCTCCTCCACGTTTATTAGATGTACGATCTTTTCTGACTAGGTTGTAACCTGAAGGCAGTATTTCTTTATCAGAGACAGTGTTGTTAAACCATGTTTCAGTGACTGCTATAACGTCCAAGTTCTCCGTGTAAACAAGGTCTTGAAACATCCTAAGGTTACTTGTCATAGTTCCATCGTCTCGTTTGTTGACGCTCCGAAGACTTTGAGCATTAAATGATAAGCAACGTAGGGCTTCAGGGTTAGCTGTCATGACGGGACCCGGGTTTGTAGCGATGTCACCAGCGAGCAGAATACACAAAACTAGGTGCACATTTTTGTGATTGATTTTAAGTTCCAAGCCATAGCGATAGCCGGATGGATATGTTGATTTTCGTAGGATGTAATCACGAGTCGAAGTCCAAATACAGCTTAATCTATCAGAGAAAGACGTGAGTTCTGAAGAGATGGAGATATTCTGAGGAAATGTTCCGGTGTTGAAGTATGTTAAAGTAGGTTTCGATCTTGTTGCCAACCAGAACGTTAGAGCAAGAAAAAAGAACAATCCAGTTGATGTATTGAACAAACGTCGTGTTTTTAATTTCATTTTTTGAATAATTAGTTCTTGATTGGCTTTAAATGAGCGTTATGGCGGTGACGTGGCGTTCGTTGGAATACGTGGCGTAGACTTGTTTGCTCGCGCGACAATTAACCGTCCTCTGAGCGCGCGCTCGTATTTTCAAATTTTCAAAACAACAAATAACCAAAAATACTTCCACAAAAAAACAACTTGTTTTACCAGATGACTCGAAAAACTTTACGAATTGTTGTAAACAAACTCCTTATCCAACAGTTTCCACGATGACACGGGTGAAATTAGCAAATAAATTCACAAATTTTGATGTTATTACGGAGCGTAGGAATTTGCTTCCGTACGCACCCGCGTCCGCTGACCACGAAAGACAGCGTGCTGTCCGCCATCTTGGAATTATTTTCGATATGCATGTGACGTCATAAGTAGGGTAAAGTGAAATTTTTATCTTGCCAACCTTACGACAGTATGAGCCAGAAACTCGATTATGTTGCACTATTTCCATTTTCAATTGGCCCACAACATTTTAAAAAGCCTTCCGCGGAAATTCGGTCACCTATGGAGTAGTTTCATCAGGTTTACCCTGCTTGTGACGTCACCAATTTCCTAGTTAATTAGGTCAAATATTACAACAAGATGGCGGATTGTGGACTGTCTTTTGTCATAATTATCTGAAATATTTCAAAAACCAAGAAAGATACAGAAAACTTGTAAAAGGTCTTGTTATACCATTTTACGAGTTCTTTCAAATGAGACAAAGTTAATTTATATTGCCATATCCCTTTAAAGGAAAATTACTTTATTTATTCGGCTGCCTATGGTGGATTTCACACAAAACATTCCTATACAATCGTCCCTACCCGAATCGCATGCGAGCTTCGTCATGTTACGGGTTACGATTTTCAGAGGGCACTTTGTGCGGCAGTGGTGGATACAGGGTTGTTTAAAAAGCACATTAAAATTCAGTGTACGTTCACGGCAAATTGGGTAGGGGGTCTTGATTCCACAAAGCCCAGAAGTGCGTTTCCGACAATTTCTGAGAAGAAATTTTGCGAAAATTGGGCACAAAGCCATTTCTAAAATATGTAAGATAGGGAGCATCTGTATATCAGTACATAAAAAGTTATTGACGAAATCCTGAGCAATGGACTTAAGATCCAGGAGGTCCAGTTTGTCTTTCTAGTTACATGGCGTGAGTGTAGCCAACGTTTTTTATCAGCGGTGTTCATCCTTAGATGTAATCAACGGTATTTCAATAGTTCATAACTGCGTTCATTTCATATTCCAAAAAAGGCACTTCTTGGCAATTTTTTAGGGGGTAAATAACCACCCTACTCCCCGTCACGCCGCCTATGTTTCAAAATATGTTCTCACTGACGAAACCCGTCTGTGTACAACCCTTTGCCATCTGCTTTGTCAGTTACTATGCCCGACATTGGACCTACCTATACTATTAAGTTTTGTGATTGGTTGATTAAAACAATAAAACCAACCACAAAGAAACCAATGTCCTAACCCTAACCACTTTTGTTCCACATAGCCAATCACAAAACCTGTTCATTTTAGGTACGTATTTACTGCCGACATTGTACTGTATAACAAGTTTACCATTTTTACAAGAACACCCTGAAATGTTTCTTACCTATCAGTCATACTCAAAGAACCAAATTCTCCAGCATTATTGAGCGAAGCTAAGTCATCTTTAACCTTTTCCACAAGTCTTTCGGGAAACTTTCTATCTGCTGAATTCTTATCTTCAGCATCAAGCACATCTTGGAGAAAAATCACCCACCAGGGGCATTTTAGGTCAACCTAAACAAATACAACTTAAGATATACACATGCAACACTTGAAAAGAATTAAAATGGTATTCATATAAATTAGTGATTCATACTTATTGATGATATCATTTGAAAGGAACTGCTATTTGATACGTAGACACAATATTTGTGGGTGACAGGGTTGGGGTGAAGTATTCCGTTTGCTGAAAACTACTAAGGTTGAATACCCAACGCTAGTTTAAGTGATGTCTTAAGCAGGGTTTCCATTTGGTTGCCAGGATCGCAACGGTGTCATAGTGGTCGATGTAATAGAGTGTTAATCTATCTTGTCTTTTGGCTGCTGTATGCAAAGCGATGGAGGCTATTTCAGATACGGTTGGTGATAATTTATATAACATATATTATGCTTCGTTCTTTAAAAACCCCGCTTTAAATTTCTGTTTCGATTCAGAAAAACCGGGTTGTTAAAAGCAGGGTTATTACTGAATCGAAACAGAAATTTAAAGCGGGGTTTTTAAAGAACGAAGCATATATGTTATATAAACAATCACCAAAGTGCTCTACCGTATCTGAAATAGCCTCCACCATGCAAAACAGTCTTTACTGATCGCAGAGATAGATGGACACTCTATTACATCGACCACTATGACACCGTTGCGATCGTGGCGACCAAATGGAAAATATACTTTGCAAACACCATGGCGTCACTTGTTCGCGCGTATAGCAGTGACCACTTTTTGACTGACATGGTCGTTCTTTTATAACCTATTTCAGTGGCATAATAACGATTAGAATGATTTTCTATTTACATGTTCTAAGTACATATTGAACATTGAAAGACTAAGAAAAGAAATTCTCTTCATGGGCACTTCAAGTGCAAGGAACAAAAAAACAAACCTATCTCTGCAATTAGTAAAGACTGCTTTGCATACAGCAGACAAAATACTTTTTTAACCAATGAGAATTTTAAGAACTTTGGAGCCCTATATCTCGGAAACCATACATTTTTGGCTATAAGTTTGTCTTAAAGTCAAATAGGAAACCAGGTCTAAACTACTCACTAATGGATTTTTAGACCAATCCGACACTCCCCGGAGGACTTATTAACCCAATTGGAACCATTTAAGAGGGTGAGACTATACAAAATAAAATAAAAAATAAAATAAGGACCACCCTAGCGATCATTAGTTTCCTAATGCTTATTTATTCATGCTCAAAGTATAAGATGCATCTCAGTGAAAATAAAATGTTTCATATCACCTTTTGTTTTACTTCACTGTGTGCTTTTCGTGCATTAGCGACATCAAATTCTGCAACATTCACTTGTTCCTGCCACTTTTCTAAATATTTAGCACTAAGTTCAGACGCCTAAGAAAAAGAAGGCATGAATCCAAGACGTAAGAACATATAGCAGGATTGTTACCAGGGCCAGGTTGATCAAAAGACGCATCAGTGAGAACTTTGTGGACAAAACTACGAAGATACAGGCAAAGATTAGAAGAAAGAAGAAGAATAATTTGTTTTGTCACAATGTACAAGTTTTACAATGAGGTATACAATTTAGTTGATGGTAGTGATGAGGAAGCTAACCAAGAATCTGAGGCTTATGATTGTTAGCTTCCTCAGATTTACAGGATTTTTATTTAGTGTTTTTATATTTCATACAATATCAGGCTTGGACTGGGCCCAATTTAGGGGCCTTGCCATTTCAGCCGGGAAGGGGGCCCGTCTATGCATGTGAACAGGTAATATTTGCAATTTGAAAACCGGATCCAGAACAACAAATAAGAAAAGAAAGAAAAATTATTTCAAAACATTTTCAACATTTAGAACATAACATTTTTAACATTTCAGAACATAAGAAGCTGTTCCATTTCCGAGGACTTTGACGCAAGTTTTTGATACACTGCCTCACGTTATCAACAGCTCTCAGTAAATCAACTTCTACAGAACAAGTCATTACTGCTTCCAAATGGTGTTGACTAAGCAGAGATCTCAGTCGATTCTTGATGAAGCGCAACTTTGAGAATGTTCTCCCGCAGGACTCAACTGTGCATGGGAGGGTATCCCTCTAAAAGGACAGTTTTCAAATTAGATTTAAAATTTTTTAAGCAATCCAAATATAGCTAGGACCGTGATATACAATACGCCCAAACCGAATTCATAAAAATCAATATTCTATTATGTGAATATAAATTAGCCTTTCGAGCCTCGACCTTGTGTGAAATTATTTTGAATTAATTATAAACACAAGGTCGAGGCTCGAAAGGCTAATTTATATTCACATAATAGAATATTATTTGGCTGCCATCTTTATAAATTCAGTGAAAAGACAATAGTCGTCTTAACGTGGGTGCGACATTGATGAGAACGGAATTTCTCGTAAATCTGATAAGTTTTTTATTCAGAGATCGTACAAATATTGAAAGGTTTTATCCTTGGAAATTTGAGCTTAATTTGTCAAACAAAACATACCAACAAAAGAGCAGATTAAATTTTAATCAAGGATTAGTGTTAATCTCCCTTTGAACAACTCAGGGCCTTTTTAATGCCCCCGCAGTCACCGTAAAACTTTCTCAATTGCAGAAACTTTCTCAATTGCAGAAATATGTTGGGTTTTAAAACTTTTCATTCATAAATAATCACTGGAACTACAAACTTTTCTTTTCTGCATCTACCTTCTACATTGATTATACTATCGAAATCACCAAAATGTGATTTTTCTCCCTCAAAATGCAGGAAATAGATTTTCAGAGCCTTAGAAAGGCCATGCCCTCGTACCCCCTAAAGGCTTCTCGTTTCTAAAACTGCCTGTCAAGAGCAAGACAGCAATTCTTAATAAAAAGTTGCTGCGTAGTGCTTGTATTTCTATATTGAATGAAGAAAATATGCCCTTTGGGAGGGGATTAATAGAGGCTGCAAGCTCATTTATTTTTGTGTGCCTCAGACTGGGGGCTTAATAGAAGGGGGGCTAAATAGACGAAATACGAAAAATTCACTTTTGCCTCCCCCGAGAAAATTCCTTAAAAAAGGCACTGGAACAACTAGGCCTAAACACCTTAGTAATAACTAGGCACTCTAGTCCTTCAAAGGGAGATTTCCACTAATCACTACTGTAGGGAGCTACACGCCTTTCAACCAATGTTGCACCAGATTCATCAGTTCATTGTTAACAGTACCTCTTTTCTCAAGGAGTCGTCTCTTAATGTGCGTGAACAATTGAAACCTTGATTTAAAACTTCGTGAAGATTATGCAGAGTGTGGAGTTTCTATGAACATAAAAATAGCACAGTGTATATATAAAAGTGATGTGTATGCAGTGTTGAAATACAGATCTAAAATTCTAAGGTTGGTGTACTATCAAAATAGTGTGGAGGAAGTCTAACGTTTCCAGGAAAGGCCCTTCGTCACAGAATGAAACGTAAGGACCTTTGCTCGAAATATCATGAGACCTCCTATACACTATTTCAGATATACTTATATATATAGCCAGGCCAAAATCGCAAACAACGATTGAAGCAAGTTGAGATCAAAGGGAAATGTATCCTTAATTACATTGGATTGGTTGGATTAACGTTTTATTATATACTAGCAGGACCCCGTGAAACTTCCACGGTGGGAGGGAGCCTGGGAAAGAGCGTTACAGACAGACAGACACAGACAGACAGACAGACAGACAGACAGACAAACAAACATATTATCATTATAGATCAAAGCTAAAGCTGCAGACTTCATATATCTTTAAAATAATAACAAGCAGTACCAACTCTCATGTATTACTGTATATCCGATTTTTACTAAGTGATATAAAATCATTAATAATTCATGAGGAAGATACAAATGGTAATCATGACCGTGTCTTTATAAAGAGCGTTTTTCAAAATTACTACGCCAATGAACGTATGAAATGGTTGGTTTTTGGAGCTATTTAAAAAAAACGCGTAGTACGCGCTATCGCCTCGTGTTTGAAATCCTGGAAAAGTAAAGTACTTTACTGCTCGTTTTTCCCATATAGCACATACAATTTAACAGTAAATATGGATTTAAAGTAAAAAGAACTCTTGATATTATAAAGATTTGTATGTACAGCTCTTCAAGATTTACAAGATTTGTTTGATATGTAAATGATCCTCAATTTGATGTCACACTGCATAATGACTTACTGAAAAAGCCTGTATATCTTTGGGATTATAAAATCAAATCACTCAAAACGTAACTTCGTACGTTTAGTATCATGGGGTACATACACACAAAGATATCAAGGCAAGGCGGCCATTGTTGGTTGGTAGGTACAATGGCCGCGTGTGCACCCACCTATCGACCGACGATAATCGCGGGGAGTGTGCGTGGGTCTTAAGGTGGAACAATACAAACCTGCAAAGAATCTGTCTTCAATAACTCTTCGTGATCTCTCCACGATCCCATTGCTTCTCTATAAGTATCAACTGCTTGTTGCCACTAAACAATCACATTTAAATGAACTATTATTTCATAAAGATCAGCACACTTATTTGTCCAACACTACTCCACCAAAGAGCTAGGAGATAAAGTCAGAAGGGGAAGAACGGCGATATTAACGGGGAACTCAAATACAGAAGCAAAGTACACTTACGTTTTCCTGTATGATGTATGTTCCAGCAAGACCTAGAAATATATTAAAGGTTTAGCCAATAGGGAGTTTACACAAGTCAGCTGGAGGACTACAGTATTCCCATCAACGTAAGTCGTGACAGCATGTTATCATGTACTGTTTAACTCCGTCAACGCATTCTTGAATTGGGGGACGTTTATGAAAAGTGCCCTTTTTACTCGGGCTACCTATGGTAGCACCCCTCCCTTTCCTCGCCCCATCACCGTCCGCAATCCTGCCCCAATCCCCTCCTCGCCCCAA
The DNA here is from genome assembly GCA_035772405.1 of Chrysogorgia sp. JL179-B06. Lineage (NCBI taxonomy): Eukaryota > Metazoa > Cnidaria > Anthozoa > Scleralcyonacea > Chrysogorgiidae > Chrysogorgia > Chrysogorgia sp. JL179-B06. The sequence continues at coordinate 205,627 of JAYKKM010000403.1, read as the reverse complement.
CACCAATCTCCCCAAATCCCCTTTGCTACACAGGCTACCCTTCATCAGAGTAAATGACTATTGCTTCACGTATTTGGAAAATAAGCATGGTGATCCTCCATTATTTTTCAATGATCTTTTTCTTTCAAGCATGGACGATCAATAGGCATTTATACGCATCACGCAGAATGGCGCGAGATGGCGTCAGCAACTCGCATTCGTCACGTCATTCGTCATGTTGATATCCCGCATGCATGTCTTTGATTAAAATTTCTATATGGAGCCACCTTAAGTACGACATTTTGTTTGGGTTTGCAGGAGGTTTACTTCGTAGTGTGTTGGCAGAAATCAATTTTGGGGTCACTTTCCATGGGACGTATGATTGAGCCATCTGATTGGCTAACCCTAATTAATCCTAACACAAATCCTAATCCCAACCCTAGTGCCAATCTTAGTGCTAGCACAAAGCTAAAAGGGATGACTCAAAAGACCTTCTCATTTTCAAGAACTAGTCTAATCCTAATACCAATCCTAATTCCAACCCTATAACACTAACTTTGATCCTAACCTTAAAGTGCTTATACCCAAAATGGGTTTTTGGTGATTCGGATAGAGCATAAAAAGTTAGTTAATAAGTTCTAGATTAGTTTTTGCGTTAAACTTTTAGTTTCGGAGATATAAGGGCTCAAAGTCACAATTTGTGAAACAAAGTAGCGCAGGCCGGGAGACTGGATCCGAGGAACGTGTTATGTTTCAATACTTATAAAAATATATTACAATTGAGTAGACAAGGTAACATCGTAAAGACACATCGTTTGTGCATTTTTCAATAAAACTCTTAAGATAGCTGTCTTCTCCTATACAAAAGCCTAGTTGTTGTTGAAGATGGGTTCCTCGGATCCAGGTCCCTGTGTGTTATTTTGGTGGCGCTACTTTTTTCCAAAAAATGGCACAATTTGCATGTTTGAGCCGTTATATCTCCGAAACTAAAAGTTTAACGCAAAAACTAATCCAGAACTTATTAACTAACTTTTTATGCTCTATCCGAATCACCAAAAACCCATTTTGGGTTTATAAGCACTTTAACTCTTTCCTGTCCGGCTGAAAAACATCCAAAATTGAACTACCTCTTTGTTCTATGGATATCGGTAGTATAGAAACTGGGGGTACCAACGCATTTTTGTCTCAACTCATGTCTCAACTTTTTTCTCTGGAGAACGCAGCACTTTTTCCGTTTTTTGTATTCCACATATAATTTTCGAGCAAATATGTGGTACCAAAAAACGGAAAAAGTGCTGCGTTCTCCAGAGAAGTTGAGACATTCAAATGGAAAAAGTTCGCTGTTACCCCCAGTTTCGAGACTACTAATAGACGATGTGTCGCATGGTTTGGAACCTATGAGACATGTCTCAGCTAGTAGGCTACAGAGTGAGATGTCTGGACGTGGCGCTAGACGTGGGGCTGCTGTGGGTGGGGATGTCGATCGTAACAAGACTATGTCAAGTAATATTACACGTGATCCTGATATGGGCTTTATTTCAACTCATGAGTTGAGTGGGGCTCATGATTCGAAAGGGTCTAAGGACTTGACTATATTAAATAATAAAACGACTCTTATGAAAAGGTCTGAACGTAAACGTAACCCTATTGTGGGTGGTAATGTCGCTCGTAGTGGTACACTATCGAGTGGTGGTGCACGTGATCCTGCTATGGGTTCTGGTAATTTAGTTATACCGAATATTAAGATGAGTTTTCTAGAGAGGATGTCTGGCTATCTAGCTGATGCTAAAGCATTGGGGTATAAGTGGATGGACCTTATTAGAAGAGGATCTAGAGAGAACGTCATTAGTAGAGTCACCAGAATTAGGGAGGTCAGAGAAATTCGAAAGGCTAGACGTGATCTTAGACGACATGTGAGGAGGTCACAATTAAGTCGGGAGACCTCAGACAAAGAGTATGAGAGAGTCACTAGTCTTATTGCTAAGATGAAACGTCCTACTGTAGTACAAAGGAGAGTTGCTCTCAAAGGGTACACCAAGTCGTGTAGTGTTGAGGTGATCGACAATAAGGATCCACTAAAACAACTAGTCAAGACTAGAGGAGTAGTGGGCTCGACTTTACAGAAAGAGTTAGAGAAACTGAAAGGTTTAAAGTTTTCCGAGACATTGAAAGTGACTCTAGAGAAACAAATTGGTGACGGAGAGTCTGTGTTTAAGACAGCCTTCTTCAATAGTGTGGTAAAAACAGTGGTTAGTAGTGTTGATATTAGTGGGACTACGAGACAAGCTAGTGAGGAGATAGTAAATCGTATAGCTGTATGGTTGTCAGAAGGGTCTGGGTGGGTTGTAGACAGTGTTAGTGACCACTTTATTAATGTGGTAGTGTATAAGACTCTTAAAGGATCGAGTTATATTGAGCTACCGGAAGAGTTGAGGAACGCGTCGAAAGGTTTAATCAACATAAGGAACAACGATGACAAGTGTTTCATGTGGTGCCATGTGTTGCATAAGTGTCCTGTAGGAAAGGATCCACAGAGAGTGTCGAAGCATAAGAAGAACGTGGGTTCTGTCAATTATGAGGGAGTGAGATTTCCAGTGAATACAAAACAGTACAACAAGATAGAGAGGCAGAACGGTATTAGCATCAGCGTGTTTGGGTACGAGGACAAGCAGCCATTTCCTATCTACGTTTCTGAGGAGAAGTGCGAGGATCATATGGACCTGCTGCTAATAACGAATGGTGTTAAACGACACTACGTATACATCAAAGACTTTGGTAGGTTTATGTGCGGTCAGTCTAAACACAAGTGTCGCAAGAATTTCTGTAGATACTGTCTTCAATGTTTTACTACCAATGAGATTCTAGAGAAACATAAGGAGGTTTGTATGGTGGTAAATGGTAAGCAAGCGATCAAGATGCCAGATGAAGAAGACAGCACTCTTGAGTATGAAAACTTTCATAAACAATTAGAGGTGGCATTCGTAATATACGCAGACTTCGAGGCTATCACAGAGAAGGTCGACAACGTGACACCACTCACAGGATCGTACACTAGCGAGTACCAAAAGCACACGGACTGTGGGTATGGGTACAAAGTAGTGTGCTGTTACGATGATAAATATAGTAAACCAGTAGAGATGTTTCGAGGTAAGAACGCGGTTAGGAAGTTCATGAAAAAGATGTTAGAGGAGGTTAAATACTGTAAGAAAGTCAGAAAGGAGCATTTTAATGAGGACATGGTGTTGACCAGAGCCGATAAGGTTAACTTCAAGGAAGCGACTAAATGTCATATTTGTGATAGGAAATATATAAATAGAAGCGTGAGAGTTAGAGATCATTGTCATATCACTGGTAAATATAGAGGTTCAGCACATCAGTTATGTAATAGGAACTATAGACTGACTGATAAGATACCTGTCATATTTCACAATCTAAGAGGATACGATAGCCACTTCATAATGCAAGAGATAGGCAAGCTAGGTCAGAAAATCAACGTCATACCAAATAATATGGAGAAATATATGGCATTCATGTTAGGTAAACATCTAGTATTTCTAGATAGTTTCCAATTCATGAGCTCTAGTCTAGCCAACCTAGTGAACAACCTACCAAAGGAATGTCTCAAGTACACGTCTGAACTATTTCAAGGTGAGGAGCTAGAGTTGGTGTCGCGAAAAGGTGTGTACCCATATGACTATATGGATAGTTTCGATAAGTTTAACGAACTTGAGTTGCCATCAAAGGAGAGTTTCTACAGCATCCTAAACGACGAGCATGTGTCAGACACAGACTACGAGCACGCTCAAGAAGTGTGGGAGACAATGGGTGTGGAGAATATGGGTGAGTACCACGACCTATACCTAAAGTCTGACGTATTACTACTGGCTGACGTGTTCGAGAACTTTAGAAGAACGTGTAAACAGCGCTATCAATTAGATCCTTGTCATTACTTCACATCACCTGGACTATCGTGGGACGCTGCTCTAAAGATGACAGGAGTGGAACTAAAGTTGATGACTAACATTGATATGTTTCAGTTTATCGAGAAAGGAATGCGGGGTGGTGTCTCCTGTATAACACATAGACACGGAGAAGCTAATAACAAATACATGAAGGGGTATGATAGTAGTAAACCATCGAAACATATCGTATACTTAGATGCGAATAACCTTTATGGTTGGGCTATGTGTCAGTATCTACCGACTGGTGGATTTGAGTGGGTCGAGGGTTTTGACATCAACAATCTAGATGAGTATAGCGACGACTCAGACAAAGGGTTGATACTCGAGGTTGATTTAGAGTACCCAGAGGAGTTGCACGATCTTCACAACGACTATCCTTTAGCCCCTGAGAGGATGAGAGTAAGTAGTGATATGTTGTCAAACTATTGTAAGACAATCCAAAACAAGTTTAAGATATCTGTAGGAGAGGTTGCAAAACTTATACCTAACCTAAGCGATAAGATTAAGTACGTCGTTCATTATAGAAACCTACAATTATACAAGAGTTTGGGAATGAAGGTTAAGGTACATAGAGCACTTCAATTCAATCAGTCACCATGGCTCAAGTAATATATCGACTTTAATACGGACAAGAGAACCCAAGCAAAGAATGACTTTGAGAAAGACTTTTTCAAGCTTATGAATAATAGTGTGTTTGGAAAGACTATGGAGAATCTACGAAAGCGTGTGAATGTGGAGTTAGTAACAGACAAGGAAAAACTGAAGAAACTAACGTCAAAACCAACCTTTGTGAGCAGTAAAATATTTGACAATAACTTGGTAGCAGTTCACAAGATCAAAGAGACACTAACTCTAAATAGACCAGCATACGTGGGTATGTGTATTCTAGACTTATCAAAGACATTGGTGTACGACTTCCACTACAGTAACATCAAAAAGAAATATGGCAACAAAGCCAAATTACTATTCACAGACACGGATAGCCTAATGTATGAGATTGAGACGGAGGATGTGTACAAAGACATGTACGCTAACAAAGAAGTGTTCGACTTTAGTGGATATGACAAGTCATCTCCTTACTTCGACCTAACTAACAAGAAGGTTATTGGTAAAATGAAGGATGAGACATTAGGAGTCCCCATCGTTGAGTTCGTTGGTTTAAGGTCGAAAATGTATAGTTACGTGAAAGAGGACGGAAAAGGTGGGAAGACTGCTAAAGGTATCAAGAAGAGTACCATTAGAAACAACATAAGACATGACAACTATAAAAGTGTCCTAACAAATGGTGAGCAAATGTCTCACATAATTAAAACTATTCGCAGCAAGAGCCACCAACTAGGAAGCTATGAAATAAATAAGATATCCTTAAGCTGCTTTGACGACAAGCGACATATACTACCAGACGGTGTATCTAGCTATGCGTATGGACATTACAAAATAGTCCAGAACTAGCTGTTTAAATTTCTAAAATGTTTTTTAGTCTTGATGTGTTTATATTTAGAGGTAACGTGGTATGACTGATCGCATGTCTTACACACCCACTTATGAGTTCTCATCCACTCTTTGGTTTGCGCTCTGGATGCTATTAAAGCTTCTTCTTTGGTTTGGTAAATTTTTGGTCTTGCCATTATATATTACTATATATTTTATTTACCCACTCGTTGTAGTATGGATCTCCTCTCCCATCCCAACCTAGATCCTTGTATACTACGCTATACAGGTTATACTCGAATCGCACCTTGACCTTACCAGGTTTGAGGTCGTTAAGACTACCTCTCAACTCTATACCTCTTCTAGAGCATATTCTTATGACATAGAAAATGTATTTCGATATATTCTTGACAATCAACTTGTTTCTTTTAAGAGACCATAGTATTTTTACAAAATCACTGACAACTGTTGGTATGTCACTCTCGTTAACTAGTCTTTTACTAGTCAACATTCTCTCTAACCACTTACTGTAACTATGAGCCGATTTATTGTACATCCAAATGTTAGGTACAAAGTTTCTCACGCGTCCGTAGGTAGTCTCTCCACACTTGTTACAACTAAATACACCATCTTCGATTTGGGTTCTGTGATTACTACACTCGTAACAGTATGTGGTGTCGTACCACTTTTTTGGTGTTGCGTCCTTACTTCCGTTCTTGATCTCGTCCAATGTGTACCCTAACGTAGTACCACTCCACTTTTTTGATGTCTTAATCTCGTCCAATGTGTACCCAGCATAGAACATTCTCATTGTACGTTCGTCAACCATCTAAGTTACTATACTATATATATCTTTAGACTATAGTGTGGTAACTTTGTGGTTGTCGGTTAGTGTCTCCCACTCACACTTTATCGTTGTGACCTGTTTTAGAGCGTCTGACAGTAATTGTTCCAACTCTTTTATCTGACGAGTTTGGTAAAAGAGTGTCTCTACCAAGTTACGCTTTTTATCAAATTCCATAGCCACCTCCTTCAACGTTTTAGCGCTCATTTCTATAATACTTTATATATTAAGTAACCTAAAGGTAGTCCAACAACTCCAACGAATACCATTTGGTATTCTTTCATCTCGTCCGAGGGTTTGTAATAGTCTGACAACTCAGGCTCTTTACTAAATGTCTTCCCATCATACTGTATCGTCAGTACTTGTCTTAGTTGATCCAGAGCGTGGTTTGTGTCGTTTATGTCTGCATTAGCATCTGACAACTGTTGTCTTAATTCCTGAATTTTGTCTCTCTGACGAATCTCATTCTCGTAGAACTTTTCTTTCGCTCTTGCAAGACTCTCCAATGCTTTGTTGTGTCTCTTTATCTCTGTCTCGTAGCCGGTGTGGTTTAGCTTGCTGAATATAAATCCGGCTCCTGCGAATGCTATAGCGTTGAACAAACCACCTGCTACCACACTAGCCATTATATATTACGCTATATTATTTTGAGAATGGATCTACAGGTAAGTATTTCTTACTCTGTGCCCACTTGACAAGTAGCGTTGAGACACCTACAGCAGTCGCTAACTTGAGGGTGCCCTTCACTGATTCAGGGGTGCCTAACGGTTCTTTTAGTACTTTCTTTGATGCCATCGACACGGCTACGGCTCCAGCAGTCACGAGGGCTGCGTCGTATAGCTCGTTCATCAGTTCTTTTCTGTCTATTGATGCCATATATTATACAATATGTTTTAATCGAGGCTGTCGAGTTTACGTGATGGTTTTATAACAACGGTCTTAGGCTCTTCAGTCACTACTTGTTTGTCTTGCCTCATCGTGTAATACAGTGAACCAGCGGCTATTACCACTCCTATAGTGCCTATGATGTATCCGTAGTTAAAACTATCGTCCTCACTTGTCACTCTCTCTCTCATCTTCCTCTCTTTCGCAGCTTTAGATATAGCAGCCAAGCGTTTGCCTGCCTCTACTCTCTTAGGGTCTTTGGCCCTTGTTGTTGACGTTATAATAGGTATGGACTCGTTGTCAGTCATCTATATTATACGTGATATCTCGTCACAGACCATCTCACAGTTATCTTACAGATTATCTTTCAGGTCGTCTCACAGGTCGTCTCACAGATAGAGTATTCGATGAAAGTATCTTTGGTGATTAGACAGTGTGGTTTCACTCTTAAATCTTCTATTACAGTACTCACACAGAACTCTGGAGTCTCTCATATATGTCTCTATGAAATGTATTATCTCATGTTGGTCTGAGGATAATAATGTGTTGTACCCTTGTGATCTTAGTCTCCTTAATACCCTCATCTGGTTATTCCTAATAACCCCATTACCTTTCGGTGTTTTGAACTCTAGAGCAAACCCATTATATCTCTTGTGTAGTTGTGGAACTATCAAATCTGGTTGTCCACCACTGTAACCCTTCTTCCATCCATCTATTCTTTTAGTAGATGTGTCTTGGTACTCTCCCAACCCTGGGATGACTACTGTTGGATGATACTCTCTAATGTATTTTACAATGTCGTAGTGTAAATCTGTCTCGTTCATTATTGATAACTGGTTGCATTGTGTGTACTGACCCGTCTTTCTAATAGACGGTAGGACTTCTGTGAATACCCACTCTTGAAACCTCTTGGCTGACTCTAGTTTTGATGAGAATATCAGGGCATACACTCCTGGTTCTGATATATAGACTGTGTGTGGTTGCGTATTCAAAGGGGGCGTCGAAACGACGGGGCCTAAAAAACAATAGCTTGTCTTGTATTTGTCGTCTACATGTTTTCTAATAGATTGACTAGTGTCAGTGTAACCTAGCGTTGCAGCTACCGATTGTCCGCAGAACCATATATTGTCTCCTTCCTTGATAGTTGTGACTGACTTGTTCTCAAAACTAAATACTTTGGTTAGACTCATCACCTATATTATACCGTATGTTTTATTTTAAGGTTCAAAGTAGCAGTTCTCTTAAGAAAGCGATCTGACCAACACCCCGTCTTGGGGTGTTGGTCAAGACGAGCTAATTGATGGTAATACTTCTGAGCACCTACTTTTGGAACTTGTCGACTGACACACCACTGGTTCTTACGTGTAGACCCGTGTTTAAAGGGGGTCGGAACCGGACCCCCCTTGTGCCTCGTATACTTTATTGTACCTTTTCACCATTCCATTGATTGGTGGGCATAAGTCAGTCACATTATCGTCCAACACTTTAACGTCTGAGAGAAACGTTGACTCATTATAAGGAAGACCTCTAAGATACGATCTTAGTTGTGTCAGTATCTTTTTGTAGCTAGTGTGCGCGAACTTGCAATGCTCCACTCTACTCGTCAGATTGGATTTAGCCAAGTAGCCTTGGATGATCACACCAGGACCACTAATACAAGCAATGATTAAAGGGTTAGCGGTTACCGATCCAGCTACAATTCCTACTGTCGTTAACCCTATGCTAGTCATGTTTAACGATAGTTTAATTTTCTTCAACCTCTTGTATTTCCATTTGTAACAGGCTTCTAGTTTGTGGTAGTACGCGTACAAGCGTTTGAGCTCTAGCACCTCTTCCTCTGACATATCCTTTGATATGTGATTGAAAACAACAACTGACTTCTTCCTCATATATCTTAGCTCACATCATATTCCTTCATCATATCTCTACCAACTAATATTATGTCTCGGCTAGCTATGTAACCAGAGACAATCCTCACACCGTAGAACTCTATCAAAGACGGGTACTTATAGGGTGCGAGTGGTGTTTTTGGTCGATGCACTCCAAAGATAGTTACGTAAGGAGACCCTATCTCTTCGTAATTAGCTGTGAAGTCTGAGTCTGTTGATCTGATGTTGTTCACCTTAACGTAGGAGTTACCCATCCGCCAATGTATTGATATCATATGTCTCTTGGTGGTGTCTATGTTATTTGGGATTGTACACGTGTACTCCTTTGCTGGAGAGCCACCACCATATGATAATTTATCATTTTCGCCTCCTTTGTACCCTATGTATTTGTCCCACGATCCATCATCGTTTGAGATAATCGCCTCCCAATCTTTCGTAGAAACCCTCGTGACTAACCTCACTACCATAAAAACGGATATGTCACAGTATTGCATACGTGGACAGTTAAAATGCACTCCAGCTTCAAACGGAATTGGAGTTAGCTCGGGGGATAGGAAGCTATGACCATTGTTAACACCAATAATAGGACCATACGTTGGATCGTATTGTACTAACATGTTCGTTTTATCTCTAATGGTTTTCACTTTATTTGTTCCACTGTGGTATTCCACCATACTCACAGCATGCTTTGTGACGTTAAAATCAAATAGAACGTTATAGGACTGCGTTCTAAAGTATTGCGACAAGTATACGGACTCCAACACTTTTTTACTGATAGCATCCAAATCATCTTCTGGATCTGCTATGTTTTTGAGTGCCCTGAACGCCATATCTATATCTCCAGACATCCTCCCACCGCTAACGCTTAACTTAGAGTCACTGTCTAGATGTCTCTTCGCTCTTCTTAATATTTTGTCGCTCTCGTAGTCTCTGTCCTCAAATCCATAACTTACTAAATAGCCAGACACAGCCGAAACCACTAGAACTAGCCCCAACTCTGTCGTGTTGTCACCTGGTGTCACCTTTGGTGGTTTATCAAGTGTCTCCAGGTGCTCTCCACCTTCCTGGTGTGCCACGTTTGGTGTCGTCAGACGATGCGTCACCTTTGGCTTATCAAGTGTCTCCAGATGCTCTCCACCTTCTTGGTGAACTTTCTTAACCTCCGTCGTTTCTGTGTAGTTTAACCCACTATTTACCCCAAACTTCATACTCTGTGTAGCAGTCTTCAATAGGTTGTTGTACCCAGCGATTTTGCTCTTGAGGATTACAACGTTACTTGGCATTAACCACGTAGATGGTGATAGCGCAAGATTTTGGACAACGTTAGTGTCTCTAATCGACTTGTTCATGTTGAGAATCCACGTTGACACGTCGTAGTTTATAACACTATCCTCCACCAACTTTCGGAACTCTTGTTGAGTCTCTAGACTGCCTGCAGAACCACCAACGACTGACACACGTGTTCTAGCTTGTGCACCAAGTGTAGAGTAAACAAAGGCCTCTATGGACTGATTTAGATATTGTCTCCCAATGTTGGTGAGACCATTCGACATCAGAGGAACGTATCGTTTGTAGTCGTTCTTAACGTCGTTAATCGTGAAGACTCTCTCCTCACCTGTTGTACCATCAGCAAGGACCTTACCCTGGTAGTAATGTTTTTTAGGAATCTTGTCTGTCTTACCATACAATTCTTCAGCACCAAACTCTCTACTTATCGATCTCATACTCTCACCACCTTCCATCCTTCTGAGAAGTCTTCTAACAGTAAAGTACAGATGAAACCTCATTACACTCGTGATAACAGGGTGGACCTCTTGCGAGGGTGATAAGTGTTGTAACGACACTCCACAACAGAAACTTGCACAATACGTTGCAAACACGACCCTATAGTAGCTCTCGTTGTCGTCCCACTTTGACTTTGTCTTTGACGTGGTGATTTGTAAGATTGGTAGCTTTGAAAGAAAGTAGTTATTTTGATTAACGAAGACTCTAAAGTTATTCACTGGGTAGTTCAACACGTTTTCCGTTGGATAACCATCCCAAAGTCCCCAGTGGTTCTTACGACCTTTCGGTAATGGTTGGATAGTTCCACCAGATAGCCATATTTCTGGAAACTTGTCGTCGTGACCTTTTGGAGACTTGTTGTTGTGTAACCAAACCCACATACTCTTGTCATCTTTGAAGGTATCACTAGTTATGTTAGTGCTTACGATGTCGTTGTTTCTAAAATATATGTCAACGCCATTAACCTCACCATCTTGTGAGACAGTTGGATCGAACTCAAACTTGCTCAAAGTGATGTGAGGATACTTTTTCACTAGATTCAGCTTAGCCACGCGTACGGCGTTAGCTATCTCTTTTTGGTTAACTATCATTGGTTTGTTTATCGTTAGATATTTAGTATACTCCAGGTTATTCTTAAACCTACTTGAGTCTATACTAATGTCACCAATATTAGTTTCTGTCACGAAGAATATATGTATATGCATATTGTCGTCAACATCAAGAAAAAACCTATTCTTGTCAGCATAAGGATACTTTCTTTTGAACGCATCCATCATAACATACCGTACGTTATATGAGAGTGGTAGTATTGATTAGTGGTTCAACGAAAACTGTAGACCTACCAGAGTCAATTCTAGCAACTAACTCAGACCCTCACTTACTAGTGAAGAAGGCAACCATCTTTTGGGACTACGTTAACGTAACCACAGCTAACAACAAGACAACTTATAACAGTAATAACCACGTTTTTAGTCCTGGGTACCACACCTTTAAAATGATCGCCGACGACTTGAAAGAGTTAGGAGACGTCAAGCTAGTAGCTAACAGATATGACTCGACGTGTACGATAACAACTGATCAACAAATAGAACTGTTTAAATTTGGACAACTTCTAGGATTTGACGAAAACACTACAATAACCACCACAAAAACCAGTCCTAACGTTGTGTTAGTTAACAGAGGACTGAAATACATACAAATAACATCTAATATTGTGGACAGATCTAAGAACGTAGTTAATGGTAGCAAAAGCGATTGTATCGCAGTACTGCCAATAACTAGCACACAGACATTAAAGGGCTCTGTACAACATTTTGGTGTTGGGTCAAAAATCCTGATAAACAAAGGAGTCATCAACCAACTAGAGTTCAAGATAACAGATCAGGACGATAGCAGTATTAACGTTGGCGAGGTGCTGTTAGATTTACACATCATGTAGTGTATATGGACGTAGAGCAAGAACTAAGAGGTATTTACTACAACCCATCAACTGGTTACCAGTCTGCTGAGAGGCTGTACGGAAGAGCATTGGAAGACGGCCTAAACGTTAGTAGGACAATGATAAAGGACTGGCTAAAATCTCAAGACACGTACACTAGGTACAAACCAGTTGTTAAGAAACACAAGTTTAGACAAACGTTTGTTGACTATCTGGGTGAGCAGATACAGATGGACTTGGTCGATATGGGTAAGTACAAGCATAAGAACAACGGGTACTACTGGATACTAACAGCCACTGAGATCCTTAGTAGGTATGCGTTTACCATACCTGTCTACAGGAAAGACACAGAAAACATGACTAAGGCTGTCGCAAAGTTATTGGAGAAGGTTAAGGTTAGATTTGGCGAGTATGCGAAGCTGGTTCAGTTTGACGATGGTAAGGAATTCTACAACGTTGGTGTGAAAGATCTATTGGAGAAACACGATGTTAAGTACTTCAGCACGAACTCTGATAAAAAGGCAGCAGTCGTGGAACGGTTTAACAGAACACTCAAGACGTCTATGTGGAAGTACTTCTACAGTAAAGGAACGTACAAGTGCAGGATTGACATTTTAGACCAACTAGTTGAAAATTACAACAATACCAAACACAGTACTATTCTAATGAAACCTAAAGACGTTAATAAGAAAAACGAAAACAAAGTATGGACGACATTGTTTGGACACCATTTCGGTGGGTGCCCACTACCAAAGTTTAAAGTAGGCGAGACTGTCAGGATATCAAAGTACAAAAGCATTTTCACAAAAGGGTATGAAGCTAACTTCACTGAGGAGCTATTCAAAGTGTTGAAAGTTATACGTGGCGACCCTAACACGTACGAGATAGAGGACCATGAAGGGGAACCTATCATCGGTAAGTTTTATGAGGAAGAGTTGTCGGCCGATGATAAAAAAGACGATGTGTATAAAGTCGAGAAGATACTAAAGAGAAAGAAGGTAGGAGGTAAAAAGATGGTTTTAGTCAAGTGGCTCGGTTATGACAGTAAACATAATTCGTGGATACCAGAGAGTGATATTCAAAACATTAAGTAGTATATAATGGCTGAAGGAGGATTTGATGAAATCGAAATGCAAAATCGTGACGAGTTTAAGGAGTATACAGACGAGCAGTTAAAACGCGAACTCGAGACACTTAGCTCTATTGACTTCACAGAATACGATACGACACAAGAATATAGTGGCATACGTAACAGAATCACTAGGGTTGAAGTAGAGATAGAGACTAGAGACATAAAACGCAGAGCACAAAACAGACTCAGACATGTGGATACATCATTCATAGGTAAAAAAGATGGAAAAACAGTGTTAATCACTAGTAAGGATACCATACACGATGGTGTCCCAAACCCAAAGTACGATAAAAGGTCGTACAATGCGTCAGTAACAAGAGATAGAAAGCAGTTTCTATTGGACCATCTTGGTGTTAGTATTAACGTTGGGGATGGAGAGGCCTCGAGTGATATAATAAAAAAATCAAAAATGGTGTTTGGCGTTAAAGGTCTTATCGGGCTAGAATTCGAAAATAAGAGAGTTATGGTACTAAAAGGGAAGTCTATAGTGTACAGCGACGCTAAAGATTCACAGGAAGATGTCGAGAACTTTAAGAGTCTGTTAAGTAGAGCTGTTGAGGAGCACAGACTCACTTTAACTGCGATGGTTGAGGAAATTAACGGCGACAACGCAATCCCAGATAATGTGTCAGAAGACATAGTATCTAACACAAGCGAACAGCTACGAGACAAAGTCAAACAAGGAGTGGAGCAACTCATGGAAACGTCACAAGGTATATTCGTTAGCGAACAAGAGATTAGGGAGTTCGCTGGCTCTCTCGACCCAAAAGGATCAAATGATGTTAAGATAGAGTCGCTAGATGCACTAGGCGACCAATATAGACTCATGTCTATCGTCGAGTCAGACCCTCTAAAAGAACAATTCTATAAGAGTGTTAGTAAAACAGCTTACTTGAAGGCAGATAGTATCCGTACCGAAAACAACATAAGGCCAGAACACGACGAGGCGATAGGTATACTAAAAGACGAGGTTGAAGGTAACGATCTAAACAGACTCGAAAGGTTCAAAAAATGGGCAAAGGAAAACTTAGTTGGAATAAGCGCTATATCAATCTCTATAGCTGGGATAATAACCACCATAGTGGTAAGCGCTAGAGGTGCTGTCGTCAAAGGTGGCCAAGCACTTGGAAAACTAGGAAAAGCTATAGCTAATCTAGCCACAAAGGCTGGTCCTCTACTGGCTGGACTGCTAAACATGGTGGCGACTGTGCTAAAGTGGGGAGCTGCAGGTGTATCTTGGTTAGCGTCTAATTTGTGGATCCTATAGCGATAGCACTAGCTTGGTTCATCTACGATCAGTACAAACAGAGGAAATAAAACATGTGTTATAATATATAGTATGAATACTAGTGAAAAAGAGTTGCTTCCTGGATATAGACGTCGTGAAATATCTGCTATCAAAGGCACAAGAACCCGTCACGTTGTGACACTGAACCCTAACAAAGCCAATCCAGAGGAGGAGTTATACGTTGACATCCCAAAAACAAAGGGTAACACTTGTTTGGTACCCTCTAGTCTCCATATTCTATTCGACTTTAAGAGTTCGAATGCGAAATCATGGTTTCTTAACAACCTTTCGAGACTACTATTTGAGAGACTGGTGGTAAAACTAACTGGTGAGTCTGTGTACGACAATAGTGGTGAAAGCGTCATCGGTACGTACAAAGACCTCTGGAAATCTAACAGTGAGCGAGACCAGATGGTTGAATATGGTATAGCAAACGAGAACCTTCGAAAGTTAATCTCAAAGGACGACAGTGGCGAAGCCAGTGGAGACATACAAAAAGTTAGTGATGGTCTGATGTTCTCCATCTATAACACTAAACAAAAGATTCAAATCGACAAGATTCTAGAAGATCGTGGTCTATACGCACCATACAACATGAACAACAATTTCAGGTATATAATCACACTCCCTAAAGCGTCTGATATTATGGTGGCTCAATCTGGGTCAGCTGTGGCTGGCTATACGTTAGAGAACCTTGAGTTGGAGTACGAAACTATCGAGAATCAAGAGATTGCTGACGAAGTATCATCTCTATACGCGTCCGGTAGGTCTCTATCATACGAACACATCACACTAATGAAGACTGTGGAGTGGGATAAAGGAATCACACTCGTAAACGAGAATATTAACCTACCAAGAAAATCGATGAAATCTGTCGTTTTACTCTTCACAAACAAAACAAGAACTGATAGTGAAGAGTTCATCTATCCAAACATAGAGTCAGTCAAACTCACCATAGAAGGTGTGCCGAACATGGTCTACAGCCAAGGAATACCGAAATCAAGACTCTGGGGAGAAGCGAAAAGACTATTCGGACAAGGACTAGACTCCGACCAGTATATGACTGTCCAAAAGTTTTACAAAGACGGTTTCGCTTTGGTTGTTGACCTTAGATCTATCGAAGATAACGCGAAAGTCGCCACTGGAAAAAAGATCGTGAATACTCAGTCAGGAATACTGATGGAAATCAATAAAGAAGCTACAACAGCTAACGTTATGTGTAGAATATTCGTACTCTCCGACGGACTCGTAAACCTTATCAACAACGATCTACAATCAATCCAATACTAAAACATATAGTACTCTATATGAAAACGCCTTTTAACATGCTAATTGTTGGTATGACAGCCTGTGGTAAAACACACTACCTATTGGATATGATAGAGAAAGAATATATGAACCACTTCGAGTATATCATTCTTATATGTCCAACACTTGAATGGAACAAAACGTACACAGAGTGGAAATACTTAAAAGACCCAAACTTTATCGCTATTCAGTGTGAGCAAGATAAGGTCGACGTAGTTCTCAAATACGTGACTAATATTTATAAAGGCACTAACTCATTGATAATACTAGACGATTGCGCTGGTGGACAGGACGTTAAAAACAGAACAAGCGAACTAGTTAAACTAGCCTTTAGTGCTAGACATTACAACCTATCCACAATAGTTATAACACAACAACTAACCTCAATTAGTAAACCATATCGTGAAAACATCTCAAAGTTAGTAACATTCTACAACCCTAACAGAAACGATATGAAAATTATCGTAGACGATTATCTCAACGGAGTCGATAAAGTGGAAATTCAGAAAATAATAAAACAGTTGAAAGACAACGAGTACGCAAGATTGGAGATACTTCTAAGGCATCCATACTCATACGAAATAGTTACTCCGCAAAAACATAACAGTCGAGAGACAACGAACACGTAAGGTTGGTGATACTTATAAGCATCCGTACTCGTACGAAATAGTTATTCCGCAAAAACAAAACACACCGTATAATATAGGACATGCCAAAACGCAAGACAAAAAATCTTGAGACAATTGACGAACTCATTGAAGACATACAAGAAGCAGAACAGGAAGTGATCGACGAACCACAAATCGACACACCACAAGTTGACGACACTCCGCAAACTGACGTAGACAAGAAACGAAACGAACTAAGAAGACTCTCAGAGGACGGTGAGATAGACCAATCCATCGCTTATCTCAAAAAGGCCTCAGCTAAAGTTATCAATAAGATCTACGAAGAATGGGAGGTAAAAAGAATGGAGAAAGCAAACGTGTTCCTCTGCGATCTTTTAATAAGCAAGTTCGCCCACGCGTTAGGAGGGTTCGACGCTATTGAATCACCTGAAAAGCTCGAAAATGAGTTGATTACTGACCAGTTACTAAAAAGAGATGTAGAGAAGTTTATGTCATACGTATCCCCCTACCTCCCTTGTTTAGGGTTGTTATCAGGTGGACTGACAACTAGTAAACACGTATTTAGCCACATGGCTAGAGGGGGAATCCCCGAGGGGGAACCCCCAAACGAAGGAGACAGTGCTATCTAATTACAATATGAGTGGAAGCGAGCTGAAGGTGACATATCGCACACCCGACACAACACGGACGCGTTGTAATAAGCGTTCATATTCGTCGAAAACCCTAAAGACACTAAACTATTTTGGCTGAGAAAATCGAACGGAGAGTTTACGTAAATCAGCAACACTTTGTATCAGACACACAAGCTCCGTCACGCGACGGTGACTCCCTAGTAAATCATCGCACGTACAAAATTTACTAAGGAAAGTCCTTAGTAAGTCGTCGCACGGCGAATGTGCCATCCAACTGAGTATCCAAATGGATAGCGAAATGGCGCTCTTTTGATTGGTCAACTCGCGCAGCGTCCACGGCAAATGTTTTATCCAAACAAGTAGCCGAATGGATAGCAAAATGGCGCTCTATTGATTGGATAACAACATTGACTAATTTGCATACCATCACCAGGACCCCCACCCACAGCAGCGTCACGTCTAGACACCTCACTCTGTAGCCTACTAGCTGACATATATCTCATAGGCTCCAAACCATGTGACACATCGTCTATTAGTAGTCTCGAAAGTGAGGCTGACAGCAAACTTTTTCCATTTGAATGTCTCAACTTCTCTGGAGAACTAAGTACTTTTTCCGTTTTTTGGTACCACATATTTGCTCGAAAATTATATGTGGAATACAAAAAACGGAAAAAGTGCTGCGTTCTCCAGAGAAAAAAGTTGAGACATGAAAAATGGAAAAATGCGTTGGTACCCCCAGTTTCTATACTACTGATATCTCGGGAAATATTCATAACTGTTGCGAAACCTATACCTTTCCTGGGCCAATAAACCGGTTGTTACCAATGCTTTTGAATTTTCCGAACAAGACACATTATGTTAATATAAATTAGCATTAATTATCATAAATCAGGTTGAAAAATTTAAATGTTTCTAGAAAAGGCCATCTTGCACGCCCGCGTAGCATCTTGAAAACTCAAAATGCCACCAATCGCAGAGTTGTTTATGAAATCAAATCAAACTTGGCGTGTGAGTGGATCTCAAGTGTCTGGCGCTTGTCGAATTTCAATTTTTAATCTTGCGTTACCGTGTGCCGTGTTTTTCGATTGACGACTTCGGGGGTCTTCTATGACCCCTTTTGGTTAAGGGTGTTCGGACGTATTTCGATTTACAACATCCGTTGCTAAGGAAGCTTAGAAATAACAAATTTGCTATAGAATTTCACAGTTTTAAGAATCCATCAAGACAGTGTGTATGTAGTATATGTGGACAAAACTCTTTCGTTTGGTAATGTCATATGATAACGTCATCGTGACGTCATCGAAATATGAAAATTCCTATAATCTTCAAAGGTTTTTAAGAAAAATTAATTTGTTACATGTGATTAGAATCTGGTCGGTTACCTTCATTAAAGTACTATACGTATGGATTTTAAGAATTTTTAAAAATTAGCCGAGATATCGAATTTTAAGGTCAATAAATACAATAAAATTTTCATAACTTCGTTTTTATTTAATTTATCAATGAATCCATACGTACTTTTTTGTAGGAAGTAATTTAGGTTTATATGACACCAAAAAATATAGCATACTGTCAAAAATGACGAAAATTATAGAGTTTTTTTGATGGCGTCAATGTGACATCAAACACGTCACCAGACGAAAGAAGTTTGTCAACATATTCCACATATAAAATATCTTGGTTATACCTTGAATTTATTGTCCACTCATGAAGTATATTGGGCAATAAATGGCCTGTCCTTAGCAACCGGTTGTTTAGCAACAGAATACGTCCGAACACCCTTAAACCTAACTAACCCTAACTTAACCAACAATAAAGACCAGACAAAAACAGAAATGTCCTTTTGAATCATCCCTTTTAGCCATTTCCCTAGTGCCAATCCTAGTGCCACTTTCGCTCTCCATCTGAGTCTCGGTAGCTCAATGGTTACAGCGTCTCACTGGAAACCAGAAGGTTACAGGTTATGATTTTGAATGATTAAAACAGTTAGATTATCGATAGACAAGACTGTTCGGACATAATTACTATATGTAATTACAGATTATTGCGATTACTTTACTTTCAAGCACGTGCACATTCAAGTACGTTCTGATTGTCGGTGAGACGTTCTAACTATTGAGCTACCAAATGCTGCCGGGATAGTTCGGGGATAGAACCTGTAACCTTATGATTAATACACACAACTGACACGAAAATTACGTTGCAATGCTGTATCCTGTATGTAGTAGTTAAAACATGAGCGGCCGATGTTTATGGGCAGTTACAATGGCGAGCCGTTGTAACTGCCCATAAAAATCGACCGCGAATGTTTCAACGAACTTGTAAAATGAGTAGAATATATAATACATACTTTGTTTGGAAGTTGCAGATACGGTACAAACAAATTATTTTAACTCCGAAAAAGCTCAATTTGAACAAGTTAACTTTGATAAAACATTGATGTTTTATTAATCAATGTTTTATCCTGGGTTAAAGATGCTGATTAAATATTAATTTCTTTTCAATTTTCTTCATGAATTATTAATGAATTTTACAAATATACATAAGGGTCAAGGGACCGTTCATTAATTACACGTAGGGGTGGGCTGGAGTAAAACTAAACAGAACTTAGAAAATATTTCTTAGAAAATATTTCTTTCTTTAATTTCCCATTAAATTATAACTTTTTATGCCCCCGCCCCCACCAAGTTTTTAAGACTTATTAAATTTATGAAAAAAGTTTGTTATGAAAGTTACAAAGCCATGAAGTGAGAAATTATTTGAAATAATAGTTGACATTATTTGAAATAATATATAGTTGACATTACTTATGTTTTATGATATTACTTTATGTTTAATGTATTAACAGTATCAATAAGTTAATGAGTTAATCATGCTTAAAATAATTCAATTATTTTTTTCAAGCCACCCTTCTTACTATAGTTTTTTTGACACCCCCCCCCCCCTAATTTTCCTCCAACCCCCTCACCCATAATTAATGAACGGCCCTAAATATCATTATTTCATGATTGAGTCGGTTTTCTTTGATGTACCGCGGGCTTTATATAGCATAAAGCCCTATGAATACTAATTAATAAGAAATGAAGAAAAAACTAGGAAAATCTTTGTCCAAGATGAAAAAAATAGACAACATTTTGTTGGAAAACCTCCTCAATCATGAAATAAGTCAGATAAATCCCTCGAACGTCGGGATTTATTCTATATAAAGCCCTCGTTATCGGGCTTTATCTCTTACATAATGAATTGGCAGTCCTAAGCGGTTTTAGAAAGTACAGTTAAACAACAAAAGCTTTACTAACCATTCACTGCGCACAGTAATAGTCGATGTGCCTCTTCGCTTTCTTGTTTAGCTTTGGCGATGAGAGTTTCAAGCAGTTGATCCATTGTAATTGTGCTGGTTAAAATTAGTGAACAAATAACTTTAGAAAAACTTCTTGCCGCGGTTACTTAAACGTAACAAAACCAACACCGGCTATATCGACTTTATAAACATTTAGCGCTTCAAAAAATCAGACAAGGACATACGAACTTAGAGAGCAACAATAACGGAAATACAGTATAACTTCAATATGAATACAATGAATACTCTGTTGACAGTTTCACCAGGATTTAATCAAGACATAGACTACATAAATCAAATTATGTAGAGCGCGGCAAAACAATTACGACACGGCGTATCTATGTTTCTGTCTGCCAATTCTAACTATAAGCAAAGGACCACAATGGTTTATAGGTGTAATATAAGCACATAACTTTTTGATTTTGCATAAAATATTTTGCCATCAAAAAGTTTGGGATCAATGTAATTGTTGTGTTTTCCTGAGTATTTCTGTGCGAACAATTTTCAGTTCAAGGGGAATGGGTCTACTAACTACGGTGACGAAATTCCAGAATTCAGATTATCAGTTCTACAATGTTTCTTTACTTCAGACATAGTTTGACGCTACTCTGGCTCAAAACATTTTACTTTAAAAATCACTGTCCATGCATGACCCAACGTTTCGACACTCCAATCTAGTGTCTTCATCAGGGGTGATCGTTGTAAAGTTAGGATCCCTATTTGTGTCCTCATAGAACCGATGATGACGTTATCTATTAACAAGATGCAAATAAGCTTCTGGTAATAATCCACCGTCATAGCGATTCAATGGGGCGTGGGCGCTATTGATATGCCAAGCCTCCAGACAACGTCTCTGATGGTACCGCGGATTAGTGGTAATAATTTTGGAATTATCCCAAGCAATCTCATGCGTGCTCCGACAAAGCAGAATTTTGAAGTTACGTTAAAAAACTTTTTAAGCCAGAGTAGCGTCAAACTATGTCAGATGTATCACCTGGTTGCGTTGGGAAATTATTTGTTTATTCACTTATTCATTGAGAGAAGTGGTTGTGCGACTCAAGAAGTGTGAAGAAATACCAGATAGATACGTTGTCTGTTGCTGTAACAACACTCAGTGTTTTTTCGTCTTAAGATTCCTTCTGGAATTACGTCACAACCATCTCTCCCCAGATCTCCTTTACCCGGTCGTTGGTCCAAGAATGTTTAACAAGGCACAGGAAATCGAGAATGTAATCAAATCAAAGAAATTTTGCGTAGAAATACTCGAGAAGACACAACAATTTATTTAATAAAAACATAATTGGGGTTGGGGAAACATTAAGAGAAAACACGATGTGATCACGCGCAAGGTCCATTATCTCATGTCAGTCTATATTTACCTTTTCTGGAAAGAAAGAAAGCCTCCACGGACAGCCTGGGGATGACAACAAGCTTGGCGAAGTCTGAGTAATGGACCAAGCATCTTAAATAAATACATAACAAATTTATTAAACGAATAAATAAATATAACTAAATATAAATAAATATAAATAAATAAATAAATAATAAATAAATAATTAATTAAATAAATAAATATGAACGAACGAACGAACGAACGAACGAACCAACCAACCAACAATCAAACAGACAGACAGACAGACAGACAAATAAAAAACGAACGGATTAATTTTGTTTTGTTTATCATTAACTATTTAACGATGACGCGAAGAATACAAGACAAATTAGCAACAAAATTAACACCTGCGGGCAAGGTTAGCTACTGTATTAGGTAACACTGACCTTCTGGACGCTATTTTTGTCCAAACTGTTCAGTTTCGTCATTGATTCTTGAAATTTATTCAGCTCCTGAGAAAAATATTTATAACACGAATCAGTGAGGTAGGATTTCTTGAGAAATACCGTAAGGAAACCATTTTGGGAAAACTGCCCGCAATGGAAATTTATTTTTGGACTTCCCTTCGCCGCTACGAACTTTCCTAATTTTCTCCGACACTTCTTTATATTGTCGCTTGAAACTTATGCCTGTTACTTCGCCTGGTTGTATTTAATTCAAGCGTCATTCGATTTCTGGTTTTCCAGCTGTTTAATTTATT
This sequence comes from Chrysogorgia sp. JL179-B06, assembly GCA_035772405.1. Taxonomy (NCBI): domain Eukaryota; kingdom Metazoa; phylum Cnidaria; class Anthozoa; order Scleralcyonacea; family Chrysogorgiidae; genus Chrysogorgia; species Chrysogorgia sp. JL179-B06. The sequence goes on along the minus strand of JAYKKM010000403.1, from coordinate 182,992 downwards.
ACGTTGGTTTATATTCCGAGCTCTAGTCTACGCATCGTAAACAGTTCTCTGCTGCTTCTATATCACTGACAAACATGGCAGATTTTCTGCGTTAATTCTTTACATTTTCGCTTGAAATTTTACCTATTAGTAAGTTTCAATCATCCTATTGTAATGCTGTATTTTATCCTCGTATAACGTATTGAAGCAATAGTTATTTTAATACGTAGGCTTTTCTAGCGGTAAACTTCATCGAATCTTCACTATATAGTGAAAAAAATCGTATAACCAAAAAGAAGGCTGACACAATATTTTTCACTAGTGAAGATCTCAGTACTTCTATAATAAGATAATTTATGTGGACTTTTTTATGAGGTCACTTGTCTTTGTTTACTTGTTGACGTGACAATGAATGAGAAATATGCAACGCTCTGCAACTTGGTCATGTATGTAAAGCATTCATGCTAAAAACAACTAATTAATAATATATTCATGATTATCTCCATGATATCATGCTTTAAAGAGTGGTGTCAACCGTCGTGCATAGTGTTTATCTTTCCGTACGAAAACGAAATGTTTTGAAGTGCTTCGTTGTCAACTTGACATGGTAAATATTTCGGAAATTCGCCAAGACTTCTCAGGGAACCCTATAGAGGCTTTTTTATTCATCCACAAACCAAATACGTCGACTCGGAACCTGATTTTTTTGTTTGAATCTTCTCACTTGGTTTTCCACGCTTCGCATCAGTCAAGGCTGACATAATTCAAAACGAAAGTCAAGAAAACGTTGAACTTTGTGAAAAATACAGAAATAATTACTTTCTAAGGTATATCTTCTTTCAATTAAAAGACAAAATGAATAATTTATATCAAGGTTGACAAGATATTTACGGATAAGTTCACCAAGGGAATTTCCTGTTTGGAAAAATGGCCGACCGGGCGTGCAATGCGTCACGGTATATGTCGAATTTAGTTCTTGAGGCGGTAAAATTTCTTAACATTTGAATTCAGATGAATAAATTATCTCTAGCTAAATTAATTGCATTTTGAACTGGCCAATAAGATTATAGAATCAACGGGTGATTCCACGGCCATTTTCGCCAACCGTCAACCGTGGAGGCAAAATGGCGATGGTTAGTTTGTTTTTTGTTGTTTGTTTTTTGTTAGTTTGTTTTTGGTTCGTGGCTAAAAGGGATAATCCAAAATTACTTTTCTTGATCCTAACCCTGATCCTAACCTTGATCCTAACCTTGATCCTAACCCTAGACCTAAACCTAACCCTAAACCTAAAAAAATCAAGCAGTGTTTTCACTTTAGAAGGAAATTTCCTTTCTCAGATGCGTCACTATAGAGATGAGGGGTAAGATATTATTAGACTTCTTTGCAAAAGTTCTTCGTGTCCCTCATTCCTCGAAGCCCCTCCTCCCTAGTGACGCATCTGTGGAAGGAAATGTGGAAGGACGCATCTGTGGAAGGAAAAAGGTGGAAACACTGGGATCAAGAAACGTCGTTTTCGGTCATCCCTTTTAACTATAACCCCGTGTATATATGACTATACTTACATTGAGTGCAGATGAAGAGCATTCTTCATGCTGTCGACGGTAAAAGTGTTCCTCTACCGGAGAAAAGTTAAACCATTTCACCGTCTCTTTCTGTTCTGGAAGATTAATCTAAAATAAAGAGTAACAGATGTGAACAACAATAAACTTATAAATTGAATACTCTACTTTTAGAGTTAAGAAATAAAAAACGTGTCGCGTGTGATTATCGAGTTATAATGGCACGAGAGATGCGTGTAAAACACGAGGCGATAGCCGAGTGTTTTACTAGCTTCTCGAGTGCCATTATAACTCGATAATCACACAAGACAAAGTTTTTTATTTCTTTTATAAAAGAACACCATTAAGGGACCGGTGATTATTAAAAATGGGGGGTGGCACCGAAGAGAAATGTCTTTCTTGGTAAAAAATTTGCTGACCCAACCATTAAAAGGTCACTATTTTTCTTTACACAACCTCAGATATCAATTAAAAAATAAATACCCACCCCAAAACTTTAACTTTGTCCACATCATAGAGATGAGGGAAGATGATGATGTTAGAGGAGGATGATGATGTTGATGATGATGATGATGATGATGTTGATGATGTTGATGATGATGATGTTACATGAAGAATCTGAAAAAGATCAAGATAATGACTCTGACTGATTGACATAATTATTGTATTGGCATATATTTCTTTCTTACATAGTCTTTAATATTTGAGTGAGTCATGCTTTGGAAATATACATTACATTTTTTTTCTACCCAACCTTTGAGTTGGTTTGTTTTTTATTTACCCAACCTTTGACTTACTCAAAATTTTGTTTACCCAACCATTTTCTCTTCGGTGCCACCCCCCATTTTTAATAATGATCGGTCCCTAAATTAACAATAAAGCCATGAAAATGTAGATTTACCTGTTATAAGAGACGTTGCTATGTGCGTTGCTAGGAAGCCTTTGATGAAAACACGTTAGCGATTTTAGCGATGAAAATGCACTCAACGTTGCAGTTAAAACATTCTGTTGTCTTAGTACCTTGATTAGTTTTGTATCCAGGTATTCTTTGACTTTCTTGTGTGATTTAAACTATTTAAATCCCTCAAAAAACGACAAAATCTACGCGAGGAATCACGTCAGCTTATGCTTTATTGAGTTATAATGCACGGTTTTTGAGCTCAGTAACCAATCAGATAGCGTGTACTCGCTCATTTACTTCCGGTTATTTTATAATATGTAATATAGTGTAGGAGGTCTAACGTTTCGAGCGAAGGACCTTTGTCAGAGAGTGATACAAAGTGAATTTTGTTTTCTCGAAAAACGTAAAGTGAAATTATCTTTACGTTTCACTCTCTGACGAAGGGCCTTCACTGACGAAGGGCCTTCACTCGAAACGTTAGACTTCCAACAAACTATTTCGGTACGCGGTAGTACACTTCCTACGTATAGCACAACACTTTTTTATTATATGGCTAAGATGGCGCACGCTGATTGGTTCGTGAGAGGTCCGGAAAAAAGCGTATTGCCCTCTGAGTTGATTTAGATGAAAATAAAAGAGGATTTGAGTATGTTCGTTGAAAAAGTTCGAACAATAACACGTCCTGGAACATTAGTGCTGCTTTTCTTGAAAGCTGTTTATCTATAAGTGAAGAAAATGCCTAACGACCAATAACGCGTGTAAACATGAAGCGAAATCAACAAGCTCAGAGGTAAGGTAAACGGCAACATCTGAAGACAAACACAACGTTAAAAACAGAGAACAAAATGAATCAAAAGCCATATAATAAATGTCTTATTAACCTCGTTTGCTTGGTCTGTACGGTAAAGTATTTGCCTTCGCAGCGCTCGGTCTGTACCGAAACCTCAGGCAAATACTTTACCGTACAGACCTCGCACTCGGTTAATAAGTCTTTAATATAACAAAAAAACTTAGAAAGATAAGCACGGCTTATGAGATGACGAGAAGGTACACTGTATGCATGATTTTATGTTTGATTGGCAAGAATAAATATTTATTGAACGAGCGGGAGGTATTTACGGAGAAATTATCCTCAAAATTATAATATTTGGCACATTTGATCCGGGTTCAATCCTTCGTCTTAAAATAATTGAGGAGAAGGTGCTGCCTTTGCAACACCACCAGCAAATCATGGTAAGACGTTCAGGTCTTCTCGGAAAACGACCTTAAATCGTAGCCTTCGGAACCCCTATCAGTTGGGTTTTTAAGGAAACTACGTACAAGAAGTGACGTCAACTAAGCGCATTGCCACACCACTGACATTTGAAGTTAAGCACTGGTGGACAGGGTTAGTACTTGAATGGGTGACCGTCTGGGTATACCTGTGTTAAAGGACATTGGCAACAAAAAATAAGTCTGTCTAATATGAAAGAACTCGCAAAATGAGCGTAACACCTTTTAAACTTTTCGGTATTTTACTTCGTTTTTGAAATATTTCAGTTTGTTTGATATGTAAATGAGATGGTCTCTGACGTCATGTGCAGGGTAGAGAATTTTCATTCATTAAATGTCTTATATCTCAGTGATTGCTACGTTTAGAACGTTCATTATCATGAGGAGTTATTATACGCACATTTTCAAGTAAATTTGTGGAACAAACTTGAAGATGCAACTGATATTTTAATGAGTGAAAATTCTCTACCCTGCATCTGACGTCAGAGACCATCTCATTTACATATCAAACAAACTGAAATATTTCAAAAACGAAGTAAAATACGGAAAAGTTGTAAAAGGTGTTACTCTATCATTTTACGAGTTCTTTCATATTAGACAAACTTAATTTTTGTTTCCAATGTCCTTTGACGTCCGAGCTTCAGACTCATGTGTTGTTGGTTCTTTCCTGGGCTTCGAGAGTTTTTCTCGGGGTTCTCGTGTCCCCCCTGTAAAAACAACACTTGAGATCTTAGCTGTGCTCCGTGGTCAGACATGCCTTAACAAAGACATAGCACATGAGTGATTCAACAGTGAAATACGAAGAACGTTTGCTCTGCCAACTTTAAACAGACCTGTTCAGACACAATTATCAAACTGTCGTACATTACTCTTAAATCACTGTGTAATAAATTATATTTGTAAATCGGCCATTTTGGCTATTAGAAATAATGGCAAGATCAGGAAATATCTGAGTAAACAGGATTTATATATGATTTTATAATGATATGTAAGTAATGATATATGTATACATGTATATATTATATAGATATGTAAGTAATAATGTATGTTTATTTTTCACATGGCTCGGTTTTCTTTGTTCTTTTCGGGAAATATATTCAATAGCCCCTGTATATTAACTGTCTGAAAAGCTGGTGACGGTTTTTTATTGTAACAGGTGAGTGCGGGGATGAAAAAAATGACTGATAACAATGGCAAAACAATAGATTAATATTATTCCCCTCTAACATTCCCCGCTATAGTATTCCCCGCTATAGTATTCCCCGCTATAGTATTCCCCTATAATATTCCCCGCAACAATACACACTTTAATGAGCGTTATAACACGTTTCAATACCTTTATTGAACAGATTACGAACACAATGATTTACAATTCAAATTTAACACTTGAGAATCCCACTGGGTACGTTCGTACTTTGTTCTATTATTTTATTGCGTTGCCGACGCATTACAAATCATCCACTGAAAAAGCATTTATTTTCTATTGTGACTCCTTTCAACCTCGTCCGTGTGAAATATAAGTACGTTATTTTGAGGCCCCTCAGGGATGTGTTTATTCACCTCAGGCTACGCCCTCGGTGAATAAATCACATATCCCGTCGTGGCCTCAAAATAACCTATACATAATGATATGTATATTTTGTAATGATATGTAGTTTAATAATTATATACAGGGTGTATCAAAAAAAGCGCAACCTCGGAATTTCCCAAGAAATCCACTGTGTTCTTAAACACAAAATATTTTCGCCCCTGGGAATTTAAAATAGCTTGTAATCGTATTCCAGGGGCATAACTGTCTAATTACTACAAACTCGAGCACGTAAAGCAGAATTGAATCGAAATTTATGCATTTATTTAATGGAAAGTTGTTTAGTTTACAAGTATCAACAACAGTTAAATTCCCAGAGGCCTAAAATCTTTTGTGCTAATAAAAACAAAGTGGATTTCTTGGGAAATTCCGAGGTTGCGCTTTTTTTTATACACCCTGTATAAGTAACTTTATCGTTGTAAGAACATTGAGACTATTGTATAATCGTTCATCGTTATTATTATATACATGACAAAATTACTGGATTCTGATTGGCTGAGAGGAGTGCAATAAATGAAAAGAGAGAAGACACTGGGAACAAGTTTGACAATAAAATTCAAAATGGTGGCCTATTCTGCAATGGAAAGTTTTCACTTTTCCAACGACTTGTGGTACACTATGAATTAAAAATTCCTTGTAAATATTTTGAAATGAGTACAAAGAACACCACGAGTGAAAAGGTTTGTTGTCAACTAATGAAACAAGACGTTTTTAAAGACTTGGAAGAAGATGAAGCGTACGTGTCGTAATTTTGTCATGCATATAATAAATGAGTAATCATATGATTTTGCTCGTGCAATTAAGGATTTACACTACTCGTGATATTTGAAAATTGTGCCATATTTTGTGCCATAATTTTCAAATATCACTCGTACGATTACCTATACTTATTATTGTTATTGTTATTATTATTGTTATTATTATTATTATTATTATTATTATTATTACTATTATTATTATTATTATTATTATTATTATTAATGCCTTTACGTGTCCCTGGCTGACGTCACTTCATGTGCATAGTTAACCGACTTTAGCAGGGGAAAATCATGAGGATGAAACTTTTTAGTTTATGATAATATTAAAGTCGAGGGCCAAATCACTGATTTAAATCACGTACACATTCAGAAAAATCACGAAAAAATCATGAAATCACATGATTTTTTTATCACATATACCTTTTCAGGAGTGATTTGATAAACCACGTGATAAACACGTAAACTTTCAGAAAAATCACGTGCAGAAAATTCACAAAAAATCACGAAAAAAATAAAAAAATCACAAGAAAAATAAAAAAAACATGAAAAAATCAGATGATTTTTTGATCACGTACACTTTTTCAGGAGTGATTTGCCCCTCCTAACCTCAAAATTTTTTATTGTCTTATTTGGAAGAACTTTTAAAATGATAAAGTAACTTCTTTTGAAGATTTTCGTTTTTTCGCTTTCTTTTTGAGATAAATCAGTTTGTCAGGATATACAAATGTACGGAATGTACGTCACACATGCATAACGACTTATTGGAGAAATGTGTATATCTCTTTCATTCTCGAACGAAATCCTTTAAAATCGAGAAGTTTGGTGTTGTGGGAGAAACACGCACACGTGTTATTCACACTTTAGTGTTTTTATTTGATGAACGCAAAGATATATAACATTCTCTGATAAGTCATTATGCATGTGTGACGTAAATTCCGGACATTTGCATATCAAACAAACTGATATATCTAAAAAAGAAAGCGAAGAAGTGAAAATCTTCAAAAGAAGTTACTTTATCATTTTAAAAGTTCTTCCAAATAAGACAATGAAACATGTTGAGGTTAGGGGCACTTTAAACATAATATAATCTTATCATAAACTGGCAAGGTTATAAATAAGTAAAAATGCCAAACATGAGATAGAAACTCTAAATATTGATTGCACGGAAAGTTCGATCACCTCAATATAAAGAATCCTGAGGTATGTCTTACCTCGTTGATGACATCTTTTTTCGCTGTTCTCCACATGATGTGATAAAGAACTTCCAGAAGAGCTTTAGAGTTTCCCATTAAAAATGGTTCATAGAGAAGCTTTTTCCACCAAGTCTTTTGATAGTAAGGTTCAACGCCAAGAAATAGTAACAGGCCATAAAGATCTAATATATATAATAAAATAACTTCATGGTTTCGCAATACATGCAATACAGTACATGATTAAAGTTTCAAAAACTCATTAATAATTCATGAGAAAAACACAAAGGAAAATCATGACCGTATCGTGTCTTTATGGTTGTGTCTCTTTAGGGGCTGTTTACATGAATCCGGATTCAGTTTCATTCCGGATTGAACGTGAACTCAAACCGCGTTTACATAGGAATTCTATCCCAGGATCGAAAATCGCGCGAATTCTGAAATTTCAAGATGGCGATCAATAACATTATAGCGGATATGTTTATTTCAGCGATTTCTGCGCTTCTACACCCTAACTTGATAATTTGGCGAAGAATAAACATAAAGAAAAGCATTACTAGCAACGATAATCGATGAGATCGCAAGTAAACAAGTATTTAATTCACCTCTAATTTATAACGTCGTCGACAAAGAGTTATTTATTATTGAACAATATGACGTCGGCGCAATTCCTGTATCTAGCTGCAAATTGTCGTCTATAATTGTTAAAAGCACGCATGTGTTGTTCGTTTCAGTCTTCTAGGTCGTATTTTTCATTCCGGAATGAAATCTCGCACCGCCTTTACATGACACCGGAATGAAATTTCAATGACACTCAATCCGGAATGAAACTCAATCCGGAATGAGAACCGGAATGAACTCAATCCGGATTGAGCTGCATCTCATTCCGGATTCATGTAAACACCTAAAGGGATTTTAACAGAACCGGTATGAGTTCAATCCGGAATGAAACTCAATCCGGATTCATGTAAACAGCCCCTTAGTATACCCAAAAGGTCGAAATGCGGAGAGAGGACTGGAACAAACCCCAAAACAACAAGATCCTAACCCCCCGCCTAACGAGTTTCCTAAGGGTTAGGGTTAGAAAACTCGTTAGGCGGGGGGTTAGGATCTTTGTTGTTTAGGGGTTGTTTTTTGGTTGAAAACTTGTCCCAGTCCTCTCTCCACATTTCGATATTTTGGGTATACTAAAGAGCCACGACCGTGTCTTGATATGTGATAAAGATTCCTTCTAATTTACATAAACGTTTCCTTCGGCGAAAATGGCTTGAATCACCGAAATAGTTGGTAAACATGGTCATTTAGATGCAGTCGTTTTCGAAGTCCGTGTTTAAAATTACTACTACTACTGTTATTAAGCAATATGGAACATGTTGCAAACCTTCTACTCCTCTCTGAATTGGTGTGCCTGTTACACACCATCTGTGAACAGCATGGAGATACAACGCCGTTTCTGCAGCCTATAGGTGGAAATTAAGAGTAAAAAATGAACCTACTTGTACACGGAAAATATAGAAACTGGTCTAATTATAATTCTAATTAATTATTTCCTTCGATTTTCTCGGCAAAAATGGCTTGAATCACTGAAATAGTTGGTAAACATGGTTATTTAAGGCGCTGTTACACTGTGCAAATTTTCATGCAACTTGTCTCGCAACACTGATCTAGAGGCATGTTAAGTAATAAAAAGGTCAGCAGAGTGCAACGTGGGCCCATGCTTGCATTTACACTTTTTACTTAGTATGCCTCTAGATCAGTGTTGCGAGACAAGTTGCACGAAAGTTGCCTTTAGATGCAGTCGTTTTTGAAGCAATTCAAACACTCGCAGCAGTATTTTATCCGGTCTAAAACACTCAGCTATCTCCCCATGTTTTAAACCCGATAAAATACCGTTGTATTAATAACACTCCAGGTTTCCAGGTTCTGTATAGGCATAAGCGAATTCATTTTCTTATTCGAAAGTGTCAAAGTGAACAATTTTCCATTACATTCGGACCAATGTTTTCATGATTTCATCACTGGTATATATTAGCGGACGCCATGTTTGGACTAGATTTCAGGTTTTCCTTGCAGCGTGAATGTCGTGGCTTCTTATTGGTCAAGATAGGAATATTCCAGTTATAAGAAGGTTTGTGATTGGATAACGCTGCTGGTGCATGGTCTATCACTAATAGACCACTAGTAGCTCAGCCAATAGACCACCAGTTGGTTGATACTAATTGTCGATATAGACATCGAGTAGCGACGAGTGACGCGATAAAGACGAGTTTTTTGCAAAAAAAAGCAATGCTTATATCGTTTTTGAAATAATTTTGAAGAAATAACGAATATAAGTTAGTTTTTACTAAATTTCTATGAGGCGATAGTTAACAATCACCTCATAGACATTTCGAGCACAGCGTAGCCAATCAGATTGCAACAATGGCATTAAACTAATAGTAAGTTTTCACTAATATATATATATATTTAAATATATTACCTCGCTCTACCTATAATGGTATTGAGCGCTCTTTTATATTATACCAATGCTATAACTTTTTCGTTATACTCACTACTTGGAATATATATATATATATATATATATATATATATAACTACAGACGGTACCGTTTCGGCCTTTTGGGCCTCATCAGTGTAGTGCTGATGAGCAGGATGAAGATGACTGCTATTTACAGTCACATATATATATATATATATATATATATATATATATATATATATATATATATATATATATATATATATATATATATATATATATATATATATATATATATATATATATATATATATATATATATATATATATTATATATATATATATATATATATATATATATATATATATATATATATATATATATATATATATATATATATTCTGACACTCTTTCTCCTCATGCCACTTCTGCTTGTTCGGCATCGTAATCGAGTGTTAATGCTAAATTTCAACATACCCCTATAAGACATAGTTTGACGCTACTCTGGCTTTAAAAGGTTTTTGAATGTAACTTAAAAGTTACTGTCCATGACCCAACGTTTCGACACTCCAGTCTAGTGTCTTCATCAGGGGTGATCGTTGCGTCAAACTATGTCTGATTTATCACCTGGCTGCGTTAGGAAATTATTTGTTGTTATACCCCTATAAGTTTTGAACGGTTCTTTACAAAGCCTGTTTTTCTATTGGGGCTTATTCAATTTATTTGATTGAAGTTTTAAAAAGTTCTTTTAAAAACCTTGCAGGATACCGTCAATCACCATAGTTATTATGATATAAAAGTGTTGTGCTGCATAGGCAGAGATTGGAAATACATTTTTGTTTGGGACCGAAGAGTCGTAGAGGGAAATCGTGTGTAACTATGTAGTTGTGTATTGTATATATGGGGTTAAATAAAGTTAAAAACTCATTAATAATTCATGAGGAAAAGACAAAGGAAATCAATACCGTGTCGTAGGTTTTATATGTGATAAAATTTCATCCTAATTTACATAAACTTTAGCTTTGATTTTCTCGGCTTAGACAACATTGATTTTCAAAATTACTACGCCAATGAACTTATCAAATGGATCGTTTTTTAAGCTATTCAAAACACTCGCAGTACGTATTTTATCAGATATAAAACACTTGGGCTACGCCCTCATGTTTTATATCTGATAAAACACTGCTGCTCGTGTTTTAAATATACTTGTAAAATTCATTAATAATTCATGAAGAAAATTCAAAATAAATTAATATTTAATCAGCATCTTTAACACAGGATAAAACATTGATTAATAAAACATCGCGATGTTTTATCAAAGTTAACTTGCTGATTAATAAAACATCAATGTTTTATCAAAGTTAACTTGCTCAAATTGAGCTTTTTCGGAGTTTTAATTTGTTTGTACCGTTTCTACAACTTCCAAACAAAGTATGCATCATATATTCTATACTCATTTTACAAGTTCGTTAAAACATTCGCGCGGTCGATGTTTATGGGCAGTTACAACGGCTCGCCATTGTAACTACCCATAAACATCGGCCGCTCATGTTTTAACTACTACATAAAGTAGACTGCTTCGTAGGTAGTGTTAAAATGCGAATACAAATATTAGAAGGTTGGTAATTAACAATTATTGGAAAAAAATTATATTAAAACAACCTATTATGGTAATTTGAAAGCTCTAGACAGGGGGATTCACTAGATGTACAGCAGTTCAGGTCGTGACGTTAAAATACCACCTCGAATTGTTCAACTTTAAACTGAAATAAGGTTAGGGTTAGGATTACGGTTAGGGTTAGGATTAGGGTTTGATTTTGGGTAAGGATTAGTTTTGTACCTAGAAAATAACCAAAGTGTTGAAAATTGTGACGTCACGACATGAACTGCTGTACAAATAGTGACTCCCGCCATAGATATCTCTGAGCCACGGATGCGTAAAAAACACAGTCTTATACACACCTCGGGTAATTATAAGATAACTTTAAAGGCGCTGTTACACTGTGCAATTTTTCATGCAACTTGTCTCGCAACACTGATCTAGAGGCATGTTAAGTAAGAAAATGGTCAGCAGAGTGCAACGTTGACCCATGCTTGCATTTACACTTTTTACTTAGCATGCCTCTAGATCAGTGTTGCGAGACAAGTTGCATGAAAAATTGCATAGTGTAACAGCGCCTTAAAGTGTCTATGAAGTGAAAAATTCGCTAGCATTTTTTTGCTTTTACGGACAAAGTAGCACGGCAGGAGCGTAGTCTTCGAGCTATCAACTCTCAAAGTTTGGCATGGCTAAATGTTTTTGGTGAAATCTGAAATGCGCAGTTCATTGTCTTGTGACGTATGCAGGTGTACTTACTATGCCTAAGAACAATGGATTTGAACATCATACGTCATATACCACATAATATATTCAATCCCAGTCTTTCCCTATTTTGTTAAACTATGCCAATTCATGGACAAACTTTGAGAGTTGATAGCTCGAAGACTACATGTATGCAGCAGATTCACTTGAAATTTTCAGTGAACGATCCTTCCGTGCTACTTTGTTCGTTAGAGCAAAAAAAATGCTAGCGATTTTTTCACTTCATAGACACTTTAAGTGTATGCATGGTTGTTTTAAAAGAATACTAATTAATTTTCATCCGGTTTCGTTTTTTTGATACACACTGTATATAGCGCTGTAATTGGCACTATAGGCTGTTGTGGTTACCCAGCCTATTGTCTTAATGTCTGTATTTATGTTTGTAATGTGTATGGCAAAGTTATTAAAAGAAATAAAATATCTGTTGAAGAGTGAAATACTGTTTTTCGCAGGAGGTTGGTAAAGGTTGGTAAATAAATAAATATTAGAAGGTTGGAGTAAAAATTACGTTTCACTCTCGACAAAGGACCTTGGCTTGAAACGTTAGAATCTCCTATACAAGATTTCACCAGTTTACCATTTTTTACTCGTATTTTAACACAGCATACGCAACATTCTATAATGTAGACTCTGCTATATGTACCTTGGCAGTAGTACTTTCAACCATTTGAGCTTCGTCAAGACAAATCTATAAATGCGACAAGAACTGTTTGATTCGATATTAAATAAATATTTTTGCGGACGTGTGAGCACCTACTTGTCGTGTTCTAAATGGGCTCATGCCTAAATACTAAAATTAGAATTATGGACTGAAGCCGCTAAAATGTATTTTGCGCTAGGTTAAAGTGCCTATCTCACGTTTGGAGATTTTACATATCCGTAATATTTGGGTCTTCCTGAGCAAAATCATAATATATATTGTCAGCCGAAAATTTCATTTTCATATTGTTTTTCGCTGTCAAAGTTACCGGATGTGATGTCACAAGAGGCATTCCAGACCAGTTTTCTTTTGTTACTTGCCACAAAAATGCCTCTAATTGTGACAACATCACATCCGATAACTTTAACAGCAAAAAAAGCCCATGAATATGAAATTTTCGGCTGACATCATATATTATGATTTTGTTCAGGAAGACCCAAATATTACGAATATGTAAAATCCCCAAACGTGAGATAGGAACTTTAAATATAAATTTACTGACCATTGTTTTCGTGAATCTAATCATACCAAATCGGCTTGTATTGTGATTTAGCTATAGATCCATTGTAGTGGTTATCATATTATATTGTTTACACTTTACATAACAACTTTCCTCAGCCATAAAATGAATGGTCGGTAATATTCAGTAGTTCACATTGTATTACACTAGTTTTACTATTAAATGATTTCATAGACATTTTCAGCCTTGACTGAAATGTCTCATGTCTTTATAACAGAACTCACAATTGCAGGAAATTTAACAAGGATTTATGATTGACCAACTCAGGATTACGATTTTAGCCCAGTTAAATGGGTTAATCGTGTTTATGTTTCAAGTTGAAGTTTCTGTAATGCATGCACAGTCTCTAAAATACAAAATTGTACTATATACGTATTACGTACATGTAAATATCTTCCTAATTACATTTTATACCTATGTCAGACCAAGAAAGCATAAAGGTGAGAGAGAGAGAATACCGAGGTAGGGTTAAAACATGCACTCCTATACTCCTACTCTAACCTCCCTGCAGGCCCGTTTGTTGTAAGAGCATTTGGACTATTATATAATGCTCCTAAAACGTCTTTACTATCATTATTATTATTATTATTACTATTATTATTATTATTATTGATTATTATTATTATTATACAAGTGTTCGTATAACAATATTGTCACGGCATTGTTCAGCCATCAATACTGTTATAACTTTGGTTGAACAACAATTGCGAACATGCTTCTCCTATCAATATTGTTTTTTCTTCCTGTTCCGACAACCGTGGACAACCCGTTGGTTCATCAACAGTTGTTAGTTCACAACATTGTTCGTTCAACATGCCAGGCGGGGAGGTTACTCTTTCTCTGAAAACACAACTGAATGAATTTTAAAATTTGACAGCAAAATTTAAAAGGACATTGGCAACAAAAATTAAGTTTGTCTAATATGAAATAACTCAGAAAATGACAGAGTAAGACCTTTTACAACTTTTCCGTATTTTACTTCGTTTTTGAAATATTTTAGTTTGTTTGATATGTAAATGATGGTCTCTGATGACTGACGTGGGTAGAGAATTTCACTCATTAAAATATCTTCAAGTTTGTTCCACAAATTTACTTGAAAATGTGCGTATAATAAGTCGTATAATGAACGTTGTAAACTTAGCAATCACTGAGATATAAGACATATTTTAATGAGTGAAAATTCTCTTCCCTCACCTTACGCCAGAGACCATCTCATTTAGATATCAAACAAACTGAAATATTTCAAAAACGAAGTAAAATACCGAAAAGTTGTAAAAGGTGTCACGCTATCATTTTACGAGTTCTTTCATATTAGACAAACTTAATTTTTGTTGCCAATGTCCTTTAAAATTGGATATCGGAAAAAAGCGGATATATACTTGCCAGATTTGGCCTATGTTGCGAAATATCGGCCCGATCCGATATTCGATCTGATTACCGCGGTTGACCTCTAGTCCTATCATTTCAAAATTTTGGCTTTCGGTATATTTTTCCTGCGCTATGCACAACATGTAAAATATTGCACTAAGGTAAACATAAAAAATATTGGTGAGGTCAGTGAAAACACCTATACATAAATTAATTATATATAATATAAAATGACATACCCTCCAAAACTTGATGCATGTTAAAGGACAAGGCCATGAAACGTATCTCTTCTGGTGCCGCGAAGATCTGCTATCTCCAACTAAAAAAAGAAAACGAAACGTTCTGTGGACTAAAGTAGTATAGGATGTTTAAGCAAATAAGAAAGATGACGGTGTTAGATAACTATAATATAAATCGTGAGTGCTATACGTTGACAGTGTGTTAAGTAGAGTTTAAACATGAGGCGATTGCCGAGTGTTTTAGACAATACTGAGTATAAAACACTGAGTGTTTTGAACGGCTTCAAAAACGACAGCATCTAAATAACCATGTTTACCAACTATTTCAGTGATTCAAGCCATTTTTGCCGAGAAAATTGAAGGAAATGTTTATGTAAATCAGGACGAATCTTTATCACATATAAAGACACGATGCGGTCATGATTTTCCTTTTTGTTTTCCTGATGCATTATGAATGAGTTTTTGAATTTAATTCATGAGGAAAACACAAAGGAAAATCATAACCGAGACGTTGTTTGTAAATGTGGTAATAAACGTCCATAAATTAACTTTTCCCTCAAATTTATCTTAAAATACTGGTTCGTTTGAAACGCACTTCTCGTTGTTGCCACGACATATTCACGTGCAAGCAAAACCTGAATCTAGGCCAAACATGGCGTCCGCTAAAATGTATACACAAGTGATGAAATCATGAAAACATTGGCCCGAAAGTAATGAAAATTGTTCAGTTTTCGAATAAGAGAATTTGATATTTTCGGCAAATAAGAAAATGAATTCGCTTATGTCTATGGAGTATATCTACACCAAATTTGAAGCAAAGTAATTACACAATCTCGTTACAATCTCGTTTTTCGTGAGCGATTGTTTATCATGTGCCAGAAAACTCGTTAGGCGGGGGAGACTTCTACAAACAAAAAGGTGAAACTATCTGATAATTTGGAACAATGTTTGATAAGACTTTTTTACGTTAAAGAAAGGTTGTTTATGGTTGAGACTAAAACAATTAGATAACTCGCCCTTTTTTTCTACGAGCAGATAGTCAACTCGACTTCGCTCTCGTTGACTATCAGCTCTTAGTAGAAACTGACCATGGTCTATTACAAATGCTGCATTCTGATTGGCTACTCAACCGTTGTCTATTCGTGATAGACAACGTTTGGGAAACGCGCTCAAAACAATGGCAGAAAACTCTCGTTTTGGGGAGGTTTCAGATGAGTTTTTGATAATTTTTTGGAGAATGCATGATTTGTAATAGTCCACTAATTTGTTTCTACTAAAACAATTAGACAACACGTCCTCGTTGTCTATGAGCGAATAGTCAACTCAGGCTTCGCCTTCGTTGACTATTCGCTCATAGACAACTCGTACTCGTTGTCTAATTGTTAAATAGAAAACTCATACTCGTTGTCTAATTGTTAAATATCCAATTAATAATGAAAAAACAAAATGGCGGAAACAAATGAGCAATAAATATTCAGGTATTTGCTTGATAAAAGTAAACATGAAAAAATACGTAAAATACCACAAGTCAAGCTTATAGCGAGGACTCGAGAAGGACTGGAGAAGGACTCCAGAATGACGATCCCGGGCGTCCTCGAACGCCTTACAATGAAAATTTGGACGCCCAAAGTTTCAGGCCGAAAGATCAAAGAAAGCACGATACATTAGCGAAAGTTTGGGGAACTTGATTTTTCGTTTTTTATTTTTCGATTTTACGTTTCGGAAATTGTTTTCTATTTCTTTTATAAAATAACATTTTGCACGATATAGGATAGATCACCTATATATTCTTTCTGCACAAAAATTACGTACCTTTTCTTGTCGCTAGGTGATGGAAGTCTCTCTTTAGTACATCATAAGTTGTCAAAATAATATCGTTATCGGACAAAACAGAAGGATAAATAAATCCTTGTTTCGAAACACCTTCGTAAACCTGACAAATAAAAAAACAAAACAGAACAGTATATCAACAAATAATTTCCCAACGCAACCAGGTGATAAATCAGACATAGTTTGGATTTAAAACGTTTTTTGAACGTAACTTTAAAAGTTACTGTCCATGACCCAACGTTTCGACTCTCCAATCTAGTCTTCATCATTTTGAAAATTCACATTTTGAAAATTCAAATTTTGAAAAGATGTGTTTTGATTGGCTAAAAGCCGTGTTTCTATTGTCCTGCCATTCTTGAACTCAAACCTTTTTAAAACGTTTAAAAAATATAAAGTTCGGATCTTTTAAGACAACATTCATATATTTCTTGTCGAACGAATTGCTTTTGCGCTCCAATTCAGTCTCATTGACAGCTGCGAGTAATTTTTACGAAAGTAAGGAGAATTTACATTTTCATGATTAGTGATAAATGAAGCTTATTCCTACGTTTTACTTAAGGTGGCTCGATAGTCTAAATCATGAGAAATTGCATTTTTCCGCGTAAAATGTTTGTAATGCAGATCTGAGCTTCATCGTGGTTCATTGCATAGCTCTAGTGGTGGTCTTGTTTACTGAAACGTTTTATACACTCAAAGTTTACCTGACTGGATAAATCGTGTTTCCAATAAATCCAGAAAACTAATTTGCATAAAATCTGCCGCTTATCATAAACACAATTTCTCTAGATATACAAATACTACAAGTGTGAAACGTTTCAATAATCAAGACCACCGCTAGAGCTATGCAATGAACAAAAATAAAGCTCAGATATGCATTACAAAACATTTTATGGGAAAAAATGCAATTTCTCATGAGTTAGACTATCGAGCCACCTTAATGTTTTACTTGATTGTCAAAATGTTATTTTATAAAACAAATAGAAAACAATTTTCCCTATTTCCATACAGTTATAGAAACACACGTGAAAGTTTGGGAGAACTGGATATATCGCAGTGGAAACACCAGCGCGGTGTAGTGGGACAGACCTGATAGAGGGGGGGGGGGATAAATCTGAAAGTGCAGACGAGCAGTGGCCGTGCCAGCGTGAAAAAAGTGGGGTGGATAAATCTCTTGGGGTGTCCGGGTACGCTCCCCCGAGAAATTTTGAAAGCTAGAGTCTCTGGAATGCCATTTCCGGCATTTTGGGAAACATTTTACGGAATTCTGAAGGTCATACAAACGTTATATAAAACACATTTCAGGACTTTGAATACATGTATTTTTTATTTCATAGTGTTTTTCATATTAATTATAAGATACTGTAAAAAATCAGAGCTTTCTTCTGACAATTCCATCATATTTCATAAAAATTGGTAAAGAGCAAGCACTGGAAACACATTTACAGTGAACATAAACAGCCTTCGGGAATTGATCATTTTATATACTGATCATTTAAAAAATATTTTCTTTAATTTAACCTAGACCAGGAAAAATAGCAATGGAAATCGTTCTGTCCACCCCAGTCCATCCTGTGGCGCCTCCACTTCCGACGAGCCCCCCCGGAAACTTCATCGTGGGGGGTATCACGAAAGTCTATCATTGGGAACTCATTCTGTCTGCGCTTAGGAATTAGCCATTCCAAGAAAGAAAACAAATCATTATTGCGTAGATAAGTAGACACGGAATTTTTTAACCGATGACGTAATTTTCATTCAATGAATTTCAATCGTTTATGAAAAGATGACACGAACATTTTCCGACAGGGGGCAACTCCTCGTTCTCCCAAACTTCCACTTGTGTTTCTTTTTTATCTTTTTTGTTACTTTTTTGTTTCTTTTTTTTCTTTTTTTTTTTAACTGTATGGAAACACGGAAAATATTTTCTATTTCTTAAAGTGCAATTTACATTTTAAAAAATGAACCTTTTACCTATTTTCATAATGTAATTTTATAAAAGAAATAGAAAATATTTTTCCGTATTCCCATACAGTTATAGAAACACTGGTGAAAGTTTGCAAGAACTCGAAATCGCAGTGGAAACACTCGTCCTTTGGGCTCGTGTTCCTAGGGCAATTGCTCGTTCTCCCAAACTTTCACTAGTGTTTCTATTACTGTATGGAAACAGGAAAATGTTTTCTATTTCTTAAATAACATTTGCTCTCACTTAATTTCGGCAAACACACGTGCGATTTTTTACCAATTCTCCTCGAACAGTGTTCTTTTCTATACTAAACCTACCAGCGTTTCGAATGTGACGTAATATATGAACAACGAGTTTGAGTGTTTCATCAGGGGATCCAAACACGAGAAAACATGATGAAAACACGAGCGCGAGTGTTTTTATTGTTTTTGAGTGTTTGGATCCCTGATGAAACACGATAAACGAGTTGTTTATATGGCTTCTCAATCGAACACGGATTTAATTGATGTTTACTTAAAACGCATTTGAGAACAAACCCTCATGGGACTGAACTCACGAGGGTGTGTAAAATTTATTCAGAAAATTAACAGACTCTGTTCAGTTGAGGATGAGCGAAGACGGAGACAGGTCGCTTCGTTCTCCAAAAAATGAATTATTAATTAAGATCTCAGCAATTAGATCAAAACCGGGTTTGATCTAATAACTGTGGTGGTATATGATTTTTACGTGTTTTTCTAGAGTATCCAGCCTCAGTCGTGATAAAATAAAGTGATTTCATTGGCTAATTGGCTCATGAATTATTAATGAGTTTGAGAACTCATACACTAGAAATACGTTCCGCAATAACCCCTCGCTTGCCTTTTCTACCCCCCTCCCTAGAGTTTCTTCTCCCCAGATCCCGCACGCCGTGTAAATAAAAAAAGGCTGTTTCGTCAAAAGTAGTTTTTGAACGTTATCTTAGCCAATATTTACTCGATTTCAATTCTGTAAACAGATTTGGAATTACCAAGTCTAAATGCATTGTACAAGTTATTATTTTGCCCATAAAATGTTCCTTAAAATCCTCTTGCTTTGCCCGTGACCTTAAAACCAATCCAATGAATCCACTACATGTATATCCCATAATATGAAGTACGTACCCAGATTGAAATTTTAACATTGGATCGGTTCGAACTTTTTCTGCCTGTGCATTACCTTAATATACACATTTTTAGCCTCGCAGTCGCCCCCTACAAAAATAAAACTAGCTACCCTGGATTTCGTAGTATAGCTACGGTAGTCACGTGAACAGTCGTTGGGCATATTTGAAATTGTGTATTTTCGATTTGAATTAGCGAGAGAAGTTTTGCAACGGCGGACGTTTTTTTATGATAATCAAACTGCTTTTAATTTAGTAGGGCTAAGTTTCCACATTGCCGTGTTTCACAGTTTGCTAGGTTGCTAGGACATCATTAAGGGTGTTCGGACGTATTTCGTTGCTAGACAACCGGTTGCTAACGACACTAGGTTCTCCGCGGGAAAATTACTTGCGGTCGGGAAAGTTTTTTAAAAACATATTTTTGTAATATATATATTAATTAAAAAAACCATGAAATAAAAACAAAAAATGAAGAGGAACGAGCAAAGTAGTGAACCTGAAAACATCAACACCGAGTTTTTCCAAGCATTCAATACCAAAAATTTAAAAGATGTGTTTAGTGAACTTGGCTTGAATCCTCTCTCTCAGTCTCAGGAGAGTAAAAAAACTGAAAGCGAATGGATGCTTCAGGAACTAAGCGAAAGTGTCAAACTTGAGGGTGAAATGAACAAAATATCTATGGTTACAAAACATAACCAAAACGAACTTTCTGATAAAAAAATAATTATCAAAGATGATGCCCACAACATAATTTCTGCTAAAATGTTGATGGAATTAAGTAAGATTAAACAGTGCGAACAGTGTGGCAGCTCGAACATTAATTGATATCGACGAACTAACCTCTCGAGTTCGTACACGTAGTGATTTAAAGTGTTCTCTAACTGTCATCTGCCACGACTGTGAACTGTGAAGCCAAGACATTGTTTTCTTCCTCCGATGAGGCAATTCAATGTGGTAAAACCAAAGCAAAAAACTACATGCCAAATTACATCCTTGTTTGTTTTTTACTCAACGGTCAGTACTACAAAGATTACAGGCAAGTTTTACGAACGGCCGGTCTTCCATCAATGAAAAACAGTCGGCAGAGCTAATCAACGAAGAAGAACCACTGGCGCCCAGGGAACTCCATCCGATTCTGATCAGGCGGGAAGAGGGCCCTCGCCTGATATTCGCAGGCTAGGGTGAACTATTCCCGGCAAAAACAAGATTCCTATAATTTCCGCGAGTATTCATCAAATAGCTACTTTTTATTCGTTTACACATGGGGCTAATACGTCTCCCAAAAAGTACGCATGGGTTTTATGAATAAACCAAAAATGACAAAGATATTCCATTTTTTATTGAAAAATTTCCACTAAAACGGCCATAAAATCATTAAAATTTGTTCAATTGAGAAATGCATGCGTACTTTTTTGTACATAACAGTTTTCGTTTAGGTGAAACTTGTGTTGTTCACAAAACTTAAAAATTGGCAGAAATTATAGGTTGTTCTGATCTCGATGACGTCACCGAACAAAAGATCTTCGTTCATATATACCACGTGCAGGATATGTAGCACGGGGATCAAATTTGTAAAGCTCTAGAAGCCCTGTAGTCAAATCAAGTTTTCCCTAGCAACAGGCCAAAATAAATATGTCTGAACACCCTTAAGACCAATGACCCGATCCCTGGTCCTGTAAAAGAACTTAGGGGATCCTCTGGCTTTGTTGCTAACGAGGGAGGTTGTGACGTCAGGAAGCTGGTAGCGTCCCCATTATTGTAAAACATAAACACAGCCCTAGAGTCGAAAGTGTAGAAGAAAATATTTTTTTTAAACTTAGAATAATGAGTTAAAGTGTGAAATCTCTCGCTTAAAGTGCCTATGAAACGAAAATTGAGATGATTTTTTATCGATTTATTTGAAATAACTCCTGCGTTTTTCTATTGTTTACTGTTCTCAAGGGAATCGAGAACAACCAGCTCATTATACTTGAAACAATACAAAAACGCTGGGAAACGTTTCCGTGTGTACGGGGCCTGAAAGGCCTTCCGGCTGGAACTAGTGCAGTGCTCTAACCACTGAGCTACGGAGGCCGTTGCCGAGAGCCTAGTCACGAGTTCTGTATATATATAACTCGTGACTAGGTATATTTATTTAGGTATATTTTCTATAGTATTTCTAACAAAACAGTTCAACTTCGAATCTAAATCTCTGCAGGGCATGGTAGAAAATATAATATTTTTATTCAGGATGAAAGGAGACTGGGAACTAATTTGTTACCATTGCAACCATAAGGTTGACGTATAGGGATATTCAATTTAGTGAACTGTATACTTGTGCAAAGTTTCAAGCAATTTTGTTCAATAGTTGTGAAGATATACATCATTTTCAGATTCGTCATCATAGTACATACAACGACGTGACGTCATAGGTAATATTACACAACCTTGAACAACTCAAGAACGAGATAAGATAGGAAAGAACTACAAATGAAATTCTTTATCGTTTTCAGGGAAACGTTTCCGTGTGTACGGACTAAGTTTTTTCGCGACCTTGGTCATAAACTGTATATATTCCAACACTCGAAATTTTCCTTCACCATAAATCAATAAAGAAACGGGTCCTTGTTCCCGCCTACAAATATATTCCACCGAAAATTATGTAAACAGAGATACTCACAATTGTCGTTACATCGTCCCCTATCGAAACTAGTCGCAAACGAATGACTTAGACTCAAAGAATAACCTGATATCGAAAGGAAAAGTGGCATATATACATATATACATTTGCCTGACCATTCCTCGATGTTTTATCATGTCTGAAAGCAAGGGCTCATTTTCGCCATCGCGGCTATTACCTTGGTTATCATGGCATCACAAAAGTATAAAAGAGTATTTTCTTGACTTGGCTGTACTTTTGCATGCTACAATAGCAACAAGTCAATACACCATTTCCCAGGAAACAGGACCAGTTTTGGCCAGAAAACAACCGAAAAAGTGATTCATATAGATCATAAATGTTTGTTTTGCGTTTCTGGGGTAAAATATGCAAGAAAATAAAAAAATGCTAAATGCGTTGTCATGGAAACTAAGTCACTGTTAAAAATGCTTATAAACAGATAAAAAACAATAATTTGACTGTGAATAATTAAGCCACTACCTCCTTCACAGGCGTTTCTTTCTAAAAACGCCGGCGGAGGAGGTAGAATAAGCCAGAAAAGGTTCTTCCAGTGTTTAAAGCTTCAAATAACCTATTTTACCTCCAAGGTAAAAATGCGTGTTTACCACCGCCTTGAGTACGAGTACTTACGCATATAATCATGGTCGACGTTTCGGACGATATGTCCCACATCCATAACAATGAAAAACTAAAAAATCGTTTCGTTTCATACTTTAACAAATTATGAAACAAAGCCAAGAACAGTTCTATGCCTATGGCTTGGAAGTCGAGAAAGTGTTAGGGATAGTATTAGGTTGAGGGTTAGGGTTATGACTATATGTTTTCAATTGCAGATATTTATATAGGTCAGCCTATTTTGTCATGCGACATAACATCGTTTGTAATGTCTTTGTTCATACAAATAACTGGAATGCTCCACAATCTCTCTTGCCCCATACAGGGCCGTCGCGAAGGGGGGGGGGGGGGGGGGGGGGGGGGGGGGGGGGGGGGGCATGGGAGGTGTGACACCCCCCAGCAAAACCAGTTCTGTCGGCAAATAAAGGATTTGTCGGCAAATGAAACTTTTGTGGGGTTTGCTATACCCAAGTGATGGTAACCCGGGCGATGATCGAGGATGAGCGTGAGGGAATCGAGGTATATATAATCGTCAGAATTTTGTCACTTAACCATGAAATAACCGCTAACCCTAAAAAAACTTAGATCCTAACCCTAACCCCCCACCTAATGAGTTTTCTAACCCTAACCCCCACCTGAAGTGTCTTCCTAACCCCCCCCCCTCGATTCCCTCATGATGTTATCCAGTTAATGTGACTGCTGACCAACAAGATTTCATGCTCACCTCTATCAGCAAACCCCAACTTTTGTCGGCAAATCTTTTTTCGGCAATTCGGCAAGACAGTAAATTACTGTTCGAAAATAGAAATCACGAGATATACAGCAGAGGAACTGAAGTGTGATGTACGCCAGGCCTTTCTATACTATTCTTTTAGTTAAACCCCACTTTCATTGACCCCCTAGAAGCCAATATACAGATAGTTCCATCTTTCCTGTGGGTCGGAGTTTTTGGTAGTTTTGTCGTTTTCGTAGTTTGGTCGTTCATGTCTGGGTTTATTGTTTTTGAACGATCACACCCAGTGGCCACGCCCATTTGTCGGCAAAATTAATTCTCACCCCCCCCCCCCCCCCTGCTCAATTCCCTTCGCGACGGCCCTGGCCCCATAGCGGGCTACAGTTATTAAAGATTAAGACATACTGACCACACTAACCGTTTCGAACATTTAGTGAACTATTTCGCTACATTGGAATTAAAAATATCCTATATCCATGTTACAGCTACAGCTACAGTTACAGTTACAGCTACATCTACAGTTACAGTTACAGTTACAGTTACAGCCACAGCCACAGTTACAGCCACAGTTACAGCCACAGTTACAGTTACAGCCACAGGTACAGGTACAGGTACAGCTACAGTTACAGTTACAGTTACAGTTACAGTTACAGTTACAGTTACAGTTACAGCTACTGGTACAGCTACAGCTACAGTTACGGCTACAGTTACGGCTACAGTTACAGTTACGGCTACAGTTACAGTTACGGCTACAGTTACAGTTACAGTTACGGCTACGGCTACGGCTACGGCTACAGTTACAGTTACAGTTACAGTTACAGTTACAGGTACATCTACACTGCTACAGCGACTGTCTCAAATTGAAAATGTAGTTCGCTACGACCAGCCCTTGTTGGCTTGCCGTAAAAGTTTTTTCGCCTCGTTTCTCAATAATTGGTTTCGCCAAAAGAAGATTACAGAATTCAGGGTTGAAGATGTCAACGCGAAGGTAATACTCCACGACCATAATAGCGGGACAACTACAGGAAGTGTCCAAAGAGAACTTGTTACAGCCATCGGTGCAAAGCATAAGAAAGTACAGCCAACCACGATCAAGCAAGATTTGGCCAGCTTTATGTTCCGCAAAAATGCTTTCTTACTCGTGGTTCCTGCATGTGCTGAAATAGGATTCCTCGCCGACGCACGACTTACGAGAAATATTCTCACGTAAATGAAGATCAGAGTAATTATGAAGAGAAACATCTGAATACTCATAATCATGTTCGCATCTTCACCGTTAATAAAGGAAATGCACACGTGTACGACAACGAGACACCAGGGAATAAGTGAAGCTATTAAAACTTTACTTTTGGTGACTTTGTCTCGATGAAAAATAGGATGAACGATACCCAAATATCGTTCGAAGTTCAGCCAAAATAATGTCGTTAAAGACATACCAAATAAAGTAAATGAGAGTGCTGTAAACACGGCAATCTTAGGACAATGGTTACCTCTTTGTAAATCTACCACGAGTACTAGAATAAATGATATTGCTAACTATTCCAACTCCAAGATCGCTCAAAGAGAGAAGCATGATAAGAAAATATGATGTTTTCTTCTGTAGATTAGATGATCTCCAATAAGCAAGCACTGTTATGAAGTTAAGAAAGGTCGTTGAGAATGTCAGAAGGATGTTGACTACGCTAAGAATAACGGCATTGCTATAAAATTATTTTGGGGAAAGCACCCCTGACGAGTAAGGCTGTTCTCCATTCAAGCATCTCCACATTTGATTTCTATAATTCGTTGCATTCATATCCACAAAGAGTACTCGCCTTGTCCCGAAACGGCGACTGTGTGAACCCAAATTAAATTTGTGTTTGATATAGTAACAGGGAAATAACAATTATCGGTAAAGCTGTTGAACACATTTGGCACTTCATATCGCTAAATCAATTACCGTACGCCACTTGCGCTAACGGTAAGAAATGTAATATATCTGTAGCGTAGTATATACTTATCATAGTAAGTAGTACGCTTGTTTTAAACGCAACTTAGAAATTTAGTGATTTTCTGGCTAAAAGCATGTACACTCGTATATTAAGCAATATCTTCATAATAAGGGTTTTAATCTGTCTTCTCAAACATATTAAATATTCATGACTTCTCGGCAAATAATTGCGGTGGGAAGTTTATAAATTAGCATATTTACTGCACAGTTTATTTCAATACTGTATTTAGAACGTTTCTAAATTCTGTAATAGCGTAGCGTCTGAAGAGCTGCTGTTAATATCTCAAAATGCGGACAAACAAACCAAATTTGACTCACAAATTATTGAAAATGAGCTATTTTCTTTTGTTACGGCCGCAAGAATTATGCGTAAATGCGGACAAACGTGGATACTGACGTCATCTCGACGGAGTGCTATTAGAAATGTAGTTCTAAATACAGCAGATATGCAAAATAGTTGTTCTGACCACGCGCTATTTCAAACAACAATATATCAACTAGAAATACCTTCCGCAATAACCCCTCGCCCACCTTTTCTACCCTCCCCCTAGAGTTTCTTTTCCCATCCATGGTCCCCAGGACCGCGCACGCCGTGCATTATTGTCTCTGATCGATTGTCTCTGTAGATAACAAATTGCAAAAGGCCGTTTCGTCGTACGTAGATTTTGAAGGTAATCACTCGGCCAATATTTACTCGATTTCAATTCTGAAAACAGATTTGGAATTACCGAGTCTAAATACATTAACATATTGCGAGAACGTGCATACCCTTCGTGTATATATATATATATATATATATATATATATATATATATTATATATATATATATATATATATATATATATATTATATATATATATATATATATATATATATATATATATATATATATATATATATACGTGTAGGTTTTGGTCTACGAAATGCAAAGAGTGCTCAACAACATATAGTTAGAGCAAATAATAGATTTTCGCTTACCTCAAAAGCAGACCAGTTTTGAGGTAAGCGAAAATCTATATATATATATATATATATATAATATATATATAACTGGTCCCGGTTTGGTCTTAAAATGTATGTATTCCAACACTCGAAATTTTCCTTCACGATAAATCCTTTCAACATGTAGTTTGATCGAGTGAAATGCCAAATATTACCTATAATATACCCAGAATCTTATCCCGGCATTACCACCATATATACAGAACTCGTGACTAGGCTCTCGGCAACGGCTTCCGTAGCTCAGTGGTCAGAGCGCTGCACTAGCAATCGCAGGGTCGCGGGTTCAATTCCTACCGGAAGGCCGCTAAGTTGCATTTTTCGCAACTGGTCCCGGTTTGGTCTTAAAATGTATGTATTCCAACACTCGAAATTTTCCTTCACGATAAATCCTTTCAACATGTAGTTTGATCGAGTGAAATGCCAAATATTACGTATATATATATATATATATATATATATATATATATATATATATATATTATATATATATATATATATATATATATATATATATATATATATATATATATATATATATATATACTGTATATATATATATATATATATATATATATATATTTTGTTTTGGTCTGGTTGTATTCCATCTGGACCACAGATGAGGCCATAAAAATACCCATGTGTATTACCACAGATGAGGCCATAAAAATACCCATAGTTTCTTTCTGTGGGTCTCCACGAACTCTCTAAATACTTAACAAATTTACTTCAACCACTAACAAACAAATCACAACACAAACTTCAATCTACCGAAAACTTTATCAACGCTATCAAAACAGTACAAATACCAGAAGACTTTAAACTTGTGTCTTTTGATGTGAAATCACTGTTTACCAGTATTCCACTTCAACTGGCTATTACAATGTACGGAAACTTCTATTGAACGATCTGCCGACGTTGAATTACTTACGCTGAGTTCAATATAACGGCACGCACTACAAACAGTTACACGGGACAGCTATGGGATCTCCAGTCTCAGTTGTGGTTGCTGAGATTGTGATGCAAGCCATAGAGGAACGCGCACTCACAACTTACAAAAAAACATTACCTTTTTGGTTTCGCTACGTTGACGACAGCATTACTGCGCTACATGAAGACGACGTCGACGATTTTCACAAACAGGTTAACGAACAGAACTGTGACATACAAACACTTCCTTTTCTAGGCTGTTTGGTAACACGTGACAAGAACAAACTGAGGACTAGTGTTTACAGAAAACCAACACACACTGATAGACTACTCGACGAATCATCTTACAACCCAACGGTACACAAAGCAACAACCATCAAGACTTTGACAAGACGAGCACAACTTATTTGCGATTCACCCGAAACTCTGCGCAACGAAAACGACTATCTTCGGCGCACATTTCGCAAAAACAACTACAATACTAACTTTACTGAACGGAACAACTACAATATCAACGAGACAAACAGCAGTACAACCGTAACAATACCATAAACCACTTAACAGATCACAACAATTACCGACACCATACAAAAGACTTCTTCGCACGCACCAACGAACGCTTAACGCATGACGCGACACACACTTATGCTCACACTAATTATAACACAAACAAACGATGACGTAATGAACCAGACGTATATATAGGCAAACCCTGACAAACACGCTTTGCTTGACTCTGAAGATGACCGCCGCTGAGGCCGTCGAAACGTCAGTCACCAACAACAGTCTTTCTCAAGACTACAACAACCTGGACGATCGATCAACTTCACACATCTAATGATAGATGTTTCAAACCATTTACTTTACTTTATCTTCTCTTGCTTTACAATGCACTTGTCAGGATTCAACTTCAGACCTGTGTGTTGGCATCGGTTGATCATTCTGTGAAGATTACGATTACGAAGATTACGATTCCTCTGTTTTGCCAGAAATTACAATGACGTCTGCTATGTCAATGACGCCTTCGCAACCTTCGAACGTTTGGTCGATCTTTGCCTGGAAAATATCTTATGACATCTTTAGACCAAAGGGCATACGTTTGAACCGATATCTTCCAAATGGAGAATTGAATGTAGTAAGGTAACTTGATTCCTCATCGAGTACGACGTTCCAGTAGCCGCATTTCGCGTAGACTATAGAGAAGGACGTTGCTTGGCGTAATTCTTGTAGGATCTCTTCCAAGGTGGGAACAACATGATGCTCTCTTAGTACTGCTGCATTCAGGTCTTTGGGGTCTAGGCATAATCTTAATCTCCCATTCGGTTTTCGTCGATAAACCAGGCTGTTTACCCACCTTGTAGGCTCTCCTTCTTGTATCTTGGTTATAATACCATTAGCAACCATCTCGTCCAGCTCTTTCTTTATGTCATCTTTTAGGCGGATTGGGACTCGTCGTGGAGGATGGATTACTGCTGGGACTGATGGATCGGTTGTTATGTGGTATTCACCTTGGAATCTTCCTATGCCATTGAAACAATTTGGATATTGTGTTATTAAAGGTATTGCTTGTTCTTCACTGGTTTGGTTGTTGGCACTTGCTCGGAGCTTTGGCTGGGGTATGGGAAGGTGGGGTATGGAGAAGCAGGGAAGGTGGTATTGATTGCTTGTGTATACTGTAGCACAGTTGAATTTCACCAAGTTTAAGTCAGTAGATGTTGGTAGGCCATATATTGTGACATAGAATTGTGCCATAGAACTCTTGCCCTTGAACTCACAACAAATTGTTGTAGTACCATGGTGGTTTATTCGTGACCCTCCATATGCTGTGAGGATGTTGTCTGATGAATTTGTTGCTCCATTCTTGGGGCTGCCATTCTTGTCAATGTTTTGTGGATACAATTCACGGTATAATCTCACAGGAAGTATGTTTCCTTGAGCACCAGTGTCTAGCTTGGCTTTGAGTGACGTTTTCGTTTGGATGCTGTGCTCACGTCTATGCTCACCGTGACGAACACCTCGTCCTTGCTTGCCTTTTACTTTTGGTTATTGATGTTTGCTATGGTAATCGATTCAAAAGTGATTGACTCGAACTGTGACGATGTTGGATCATTTTCACCTTTGTTAATGGGGGATTGATTTGGCTCCTTCGTCCTTTAGATCTACATACTTGTGCAAAATGGTTGGGCTTATTGCAATGGTGGCAGATTTGTCCTTTGCTGGGCATTTGTCTGATCTGTATAGTGTCTGCGACCACAGTTACCACATTGGGTTGGCTGAGAGTAGGTCTTGTGGCAAATTTTGTTGTCTTGATCTTTGGTTATGGCTATCTTGGTTTCGTTGTTTGATAATGTGAATGCTTTCTTCTTTGTTTTCAGCAGACATGGTCTTAAAGTTGTGCTTGGGAAGTCTCATAGCTTCTTGCAATTCGTGTTGCTTTCTCTATGTAAGATCGGCTCCCTCCATTATTAGCTTTTCTCTTACTTTGCTTGAATTTGTCCAAAAGACAAACGATCTCTAACCATTTCATTTTTATCGTGGAAATCGCAATCTTGAGCAAGAAGTTGTAATACAATTCGGTAATGAACTGTTCGACTGGTTCTGTCGGCCCTACGTACTTTGTTATGAAACTTATATCGAGCAAAGACAGGATTTGCCTTCGGGTTAACATGCTTTTCAAACGATCATAGTATGTTTTTAGTTTACATTGATCTTCTTCAGAAATATCTACCCATGTGTTGAATATATCAGAGACCTTTTTGTCCAACCCAAATAAGTATATAGCTGCATTTCTCGGCTTCGTTTCTTGACTTAAGCGCCCCAGAGAACATCAACTCGACATGCTGTTTAAAACGTCGCCAGTTTTCTTTAAGGTTTTCTCCGTCCCATTGCATAACAGGGGTTTCTATTCCACTCGGTGCCATGACTGTAGAGTATTCTTGGTTTCTAATCGTCTTTTCACTTCTGACACCATGTAATAGTTTAATAGGATTATTTAATAGGATTAATTTGTTCGTGGGAGGTCCCCTACACCGGAAGTATCCGATATCATTACATCCATGACCCAACGATTCGACACTCCAATCTAGTGTCTTCATCAGGGGTGATCGTTGTAAGGTTAGGATCCTTATTTATGGGGCGTGGGCGCTATTGACATACCAAGCCTACAGAAAATGTTCGCATTTCATTCAAGGTGGTACTTCAATGAAGATTTTTCCTTATTAACGGATATATTGTACTTATACAACGATAGCAGACTCTTTATTTTAAACCATGCAACGCCTATAAATTCCATACAACCCGTTGCTGAGACTGCACTCGCAACTTGTTTAATCAAAACTTACCAAGATATCTAAGGACCCAGGTAAAACGTGACGGTGAATTTCATCCAGCCACTGCCGTGCAATAGTCACGGGAGAAATAATCAAAGTCGCTCTGGAATCCATAATTGGCTAGAAAAGAAAAATAGAGGGGAAAGTACACTTTAGCGGACACACTGAATAATTTAGCCGTTCGGCTTAATCTTATATCTATCTATCTATCTATCTCTCTAGGCCGACCATCGGGACGCCCTACAGATTTCACATGTCTATGAGCTGGGAGACTTGGGTTCAAATCCTGGGTCGGACCACCACTCAGGGTCTTAAAATAATTGAGAAGAAGGTGCTGCCTTTGCAACAACACAAGCAAATGGTAAGACTTTCGGGTCTTCTCGGAAAACGACCTTAAATCGTAAGCCCTCCGAATCCCTATCAGTTGGGTTTTCCGTTCACCCAAGAGTGATAAAACTGAATAGTCGAACGCTTAAAACATTAGCCTCTGGCTGGGATAAATAGGGCAACCTTATCCTGCGTGATGTACTCTAAATAAATCATACTCAACTCATACTCATACTCATACTCATACAGGTTCGATCCCTGTCCAGCATTCAGAAACATTCTCTGAGGATTTAAGTTCGACGATCGTCCATGTATTGTCAGTACGGTTAGCGTTACATTACATCGCACAAGTTGCACATATACAGTACATCGCACAAGTTGCACATATACAGTACATCGCACAAGTTGCACATATACAGTAGATCGCACAAGTTGCACATATACAGTACATCGCACAAGTTGCACATATACAATACATCGCACAAGTTACACATATACAGTACATCGCACAAGTTGCACATATACAGTACATCGCACAAGTTACACATATACAGTACATCGCACAAGTTACACCAAATGATGCCTAAAATAAGACGGTACTTTCAAAAAAAAATTTCTTATTCCCTGGAATAAGGGAATAAGCATTAAAACCCATATATGTATAGAAAAACATATACGACCATACTACAACATAATGAATATAAGGTAATAAGCATAAAAGAAATGTAAATGCAAACCATAGCCAGGGAATAAGAGAATAAGGGAATAAGCATTGAAATATATAATAAATATGCATACAGGGAAACCATAGCCAGGGAATAAGGGAATAAGCATTGAAATATATAATAAATATGTATACAGGGAAACCATAGCCAGGGATTAAAGGAATAAGGGAATAAGCATTGAAATATATAATAAATATGTATACAGGGAAACCATAGCCAGGGAATAAGGGAATAAGGGAATAAGCATTGAAATATATAATAAATATGCATAAAGGGAAACCATAGCCAGGGAATAAGGGAATAAGGGAATAAGCATTGAAATATATAATAAATATGTATACAGGGAAACCATAGCCAGGGAATAAGGGAATAAGGGAATAAGCATTGAAATATATAATAAATATGTATACAGGGAAACCATAGCCAGGGAATAAGGGAATAAGGGAATAAGCATTGAAATATATAATAAATATGTATACAGGGAAACCATAGCCAGGGAATAAGGGAATAAGCATTGAAATATATAATAAATATGTATACAGGGAAACCATAGCCAGGGAATAAGGGAATAATGGAATAAGCATTGAAATATATAATAAATATGTATACAGGGAAACCATAGCCAGGGATTAAGGGAATAAGGGAATAAGCATTGAAATATATAATAAATATGTATACAGGGAAACCATAGCCAGGGAATAAGGGAATAAGGGAATAAGCATTGAAATATATAATAAATATGTATACAGGGAAACCATAGCCAGGGAATAAGGGAATAAGGGAATAAGCATTGAAATATATAATAAATATGTATACAGGGAAACCATAGCCAGGGAATAAGGGAATAAGCATTGAAATATATAATAAATATGTATACAGGGAAACCATAGCCAGGGATTAAGGGAATAAGGGAATAAGGATTGAAATATATAATAAATATGTATACAGGGAAACCATAGCCAGGGAATAAGGGAATAAGGGAATAAGCATTAAAATATATAATAAATATGTATACAGGGAAACCATAGCCAGGGAATAAGGGAATAAGCATTGAAATATATAATAAATATGTATACGGGGAAACCATAGCCAGGGAATAAGGGAATAAGGGAATAAGCATTGAAATATATAATAAATATGTATACGGGGAAACCATAGCCAGGGATTAAGGGAATAAGGGAATAAGCATTGAAATATATAATAAATATGTATACAGGGAAACCATAGCCAGGGATTAAGGGAATAAGGGAATAAGCATTGAAATATATAATATGCATGCAGGGAAACCATAGCCAGGGAATAAGGGAATAAGCATTGAAATATATAATAAATATGCATGCAGGGAAACCATAGCCAGGGAATAAAGGAATAAGCATTGAAATATATAATAAATATGCATATAGGGTAGTGTTGGGCGATATTAAAAAAATCATATCAAGATATTCGATTATATCGCGATAAATGCAATAAAAGCCGCCAACACAGTTTCAAGTCACTTATACAATATAAAAATATATTAAATATTAACGTTTGACAAACGTTGAATTTCATTATTATTATTATTATTATTATTTAAACTTATTTACACACGGTAGCCTTTCAGTTTTCTGATTTTCAAAGGGCCGTGTATTTACATAAATATGTGTATAAAGAAAGAATATGGAAAAAATTAACTATTTACAAATTATACAGATAGCTTCTAATACATACCAATAATTAACAATATATACAAATATAACTATAAACGCACAAATAAACAATTTAAACTGTCGACAAGTTTGTTCTTAAATCATTGTAGTGCTCATTAATACACTTTTTAAAATAATTAATTGAGGAATACTCGTACTTGTCGACAATTTCTTGTGGCAAACTATTCCAGGACCTGGCTCCGCGATATGAGAAACTATGTTTTAGGAAATTTGTTTTAGGTTTTTCTAAATAAAGCTTTCGATCGTTGCTTCTCAATCTATATGTGTTGTTATGGTTAATTGCAAATAGTTCTGATAAATAGGTTGGTGTCATACCTCGTAGTGCCTTAAATGTCATTAATTGTTCTCTTTTTTTAAAAATAGTTTCAATTGAATCCCATTTAAGTTTATCAAATATGTCAGATGATCTAATTTCATACCCTGAACCCGTTATCACCCGAGCTGCTCTTTTTTGTAACTTGCATAATTTATTGACTTGTGTGACATTGTTACCGTTGTTCCACACTGTTGAACAGTAAGTGAAGTGTGGCAAGACAAGTGAGTTATACATTGTTAGTAATGCATCTTGTGTTACAAAATTTTTTGCTCTTCTTAAGAGAGCAATGTTTTTCGAAATTTTATTACATTGAGCATCATTATGTTCTTGCCACCTTAACTGATCATCAATGATAACTCCTAAGACTTTTTTATTATGCACTTGTTCTATTGTTTGATCGCCAATTACTATTTGTATAGATGAGTTATTGGACATTTGTTTTAGTCTTTGTCGAGAGCCGACTATCATATATTCAGTTTTTTCACTATTTAAAGTTAGTTTGTTGGCAGTAAGCCATTTGTGAACATTATCGAGATCTATATTAATTTTGCGTTCAATGTCTGCGGGCGATTTCCCCCGACATATAATGTTGGTATCGTCCGCAAACATTGACGCTTGCGTCGTTTCTAGACAGTTTGGCAGATCATTTATGTATACAAGA
Organism: Chrysogorgia sp. JL179-B06; assembly: GCA_035772405.1. Classification (NCBI taxonomy): domain Eukaryota; kingdom Metazoa; phylum Cnidaria; class Anthozoa; order Scleralcyonacea; family Chrysogorgiidae; genus Chrysogorgia; species Chrysogorgia sp. JL179-B06. The sequence continues at coordinate 148,154 of JAYKKM010000403.1, read as the reverse complement.
AAGAGAAGTGGACCAAGGTTGGATCCTTGAGGGACACCACATGTAATTTGTTTAGTATTTGAGTTTGAACTATTAATTTTGCATATTTGTTTTCTTTCACGAAGATATGACTGAAACCATTGTAATGTAATCCCTCTTACTCCATAACATTTTAGTTTAGAGAGAAGAATTTTGTGATCAACAGTGTCAAAAGCTTTTTTAAGGTCTAGAAATAATATACCATTAATAAAGCCCTTGTCCATGTTAACTAGACATTGGTTTGTAGAATGCAAGAGTGTAGTTTCAGTTGAATGCTGAGTACGAAATCCTGATTGATGTTTTGAGATAATTTGATTGTTATTTAAGTAGTCGTTTAATTGAATATAAATAATCTTTTCGAACATTTTTGCGACGGCTGATATCACAGATATAGGCCTATAGTTATTACAGTCAGTTTTTTCCCCCGATTTATAGATAGGGGTGACCTTTGCAAACTTCATTTCTTCTGGAAAGATTCCAGTGTTCATAGATAAATTGAAAATATAGACTAATGAATCAATAATGGCGTTTCCCGATGCTTTCAATAGTTTATTTGAAATCTTGTCCAGACCTGGTGATTTACTTGCATTCATCTTTTTTATAACGGGTTTACGCCTAGTCATTGAATAGTGCTTAAAAAATGCTTTATATTCTTGGCGAGTGATGCTGAGCCCATCTTGTTCAAATGTACACCATAATTGTTTAGATGAGATTTGTCAATGTTATTGTTAATTATAAGACCCCATTTTCGTTTCAGGCAGATATTAGCTAATAATTTGTTAAAACTTACTATCTTGTCTGCTAAATTTTCGTCATCATCTCTTGTTATGATCTCGGAGAAGCATTTCTTTGCATATCATATCTTTGCATATCTTGAAGCATATCTTTGCATATCAGCATATCATTCGTGGCAAACTTACAGAAAATAGTTTTAAAAACTATATTTTCAAGGAATTGAAAGAATTTTTTAGGGTTTTATAAAAGAGTCAACGAGCATGGCGTTAATTACGATATATCGTCGTGAGTGAAAATATCGCGATTATATCGATATATCGAAATATCGCCCAACACTAATACAGGGAAACCATAGCCAGGGAATAAGGGAATAAGCATTGAAATATATAATAAATATGCATACTAGGAAACCATAGCCAGGGAATAAGCATTGAAAGAACATCCATATTTATAAAATAAGTCGTGTCTTACGCACGCTATGATTGGTCAGTTACCGTGTTTATATCAGGCTATATAACATGGATGGATTACGCCATCGTGATACGCCATCAATTAGCCATCCTACGCCATCAATTAGCCATCATACGCCATCAATTAGCCATCATACGCCATCAATTAGCCATCATACGCCATCAATTAGCCATCATACGCCATCAATTAGACATCATAACGCCATCAATTAGCCATCACGGCGCCATCATACGCAGTAAGGAGAATTTACGTGTTGATAAAAAAGATATTTGTACATTTTATTTGCTTTCTACGGGTTATTTTATAAAAGAAATAGAAAACATTTTTATCCGTGTTCCCATACGTTATATAAACACTCGTGGGAGTTTGGGAGAACTCAAAATCGCGTGGAAACACTCGCCCTACGGGCTCGTGTTCCCACTATGATTTCTCGTTCTCTCAAACTTCCACTCGTGTTTATATAACAGTATGTAAACACGGAAAATGTTTTCTATTTCTTAAATGCAAACAATAGCAAGGGAATAATTACATGCTGCGAGTTTTCAGTTTTCACGCAAAAACCATTGTGCTTGCACGTGAACAAAACCTCGTACCCAGGCTTTTCACCCGCTGATAAAAAATCTTGGCGCCTTTTTTTTTGAACGTTCTCTAATAATAACGCGAAAAAAGATGAGTACTCCTTCTCCCAAGAAATCGCTTTCCCTTCGTCTTGATAAAGATAGTCGTTGTTCGATTAATTGCAAGACTGGGCCGAATAGCTACAAATCTGTAGCAAACTTTTTTTTTACAATAAAGAATTTTATTGAATTTCCCGATAACCTTTCCCGCTACAACGGTTTTACCCCTTGGACGTAGAAAGAAGAGATGGAGTTAAAATGTGAGTACAAAGTCAAAGAATCTTTTTCATTGTCAGATCACTATTACAGTTAAATAATTGCTTTCTATATATATTTTACGCTTGGTTTGTTTAAAATCTGTCTATAGGGAAGCATTTGTGACATGCGAAGAGATGGCCGTGGCCAAGCATTTTCGCAATGCGATTAATAGAACATTTTCTGCAAGAGGATATAGCAATATTGCTTGACCAGTTGTCTACAAACATGTTGCCAAGATTCTCCTATACAGTTCCCTAATAACTTTCTCGATCTTGTTTCTGCGTAAATTCAAAATTTTTACAATAGACAAATTGAATTCAATGCGACGATAATGCATGTTCGAGTTACACGACGAATTATCATCGCGTCGAATTTATATATAATTCAGGAAACCTAGAATTTCGGGTCAACATTTATTCCATAAAATTAGTGAAGCTAGTTTAACAGTAAAGCGGGTTTATTTGGTATTTTTTACAAAAGAATTGTATTAAATCGCTATTAAAATTTTCTTACTTGTTAGTTTTGTCGTCAATCAGGACAAATTACAGGCAACCAGACTAGAAAGGAACGAGTCAGTGAGTGACGAGTCAGTGTTTACATCAATTATTCGGAAGGCCGTTGACTGTGGTTGCCCCGCCCCCTGCGTTGGTTTGTCCTGATTGTCGACAATTTAATACAATTATTTTGTAAAAAATACCAAATAAACCCGCTTTACTGTTAAACTCGCTTCACTAATAGACGTTACGGCTCCCTGTGATTTAACTATAGTATTTCCATAAAAATACTATTTGTTGACCCAAAATTATAGGTTTCCTGAATTCGCAATTTTAACTCGCACAAATTAACTTCGTCGGTAATATCTGGTCGGTGATGCGACGTGAACGTCGAATTGTTTTTACGTGATCGCCGAATTGTCACAGACAGAAGAAAAATATATAAATTCGACGCGATGATAATTCGTCGTGTAACTCGAACACGCATTATCGTCGCATTGAATTCAATTTGTCTATTGTAAACATTTTGAATTTACGCAGAAACAAGATCGAGAAAGTTATTAGGGAACTGTATAGGAGAATCTTGGCAACATGTTTGTCATAGCAATATTGCTTGACCAGTTGTCTAAGTAAGAAAAAGAACAACTGGTTTGTAATATTTCAGTTAAGTTCTCGTTAAATTTAAAAATTGCCAGTTCAAATTCAATAAACGTGTTTTTAAAACAGCACCTGCACATCTTCATTGAACACGTAACATACGTCTTGTAGTCCGGCTAGTGTCTTTTGGCGCCCAATGACCAAAGCAGCAGTTTTGGTCTGCTGTCGTTGATTGCGGTCTACCGCCCAAAACTGTTCCGTTAAATTCATCAGAAAGGTGCAGAGCTGATAGTCCTGCACACTTTCCCAAAGCACTCCACCTCTTGCAGAAAATGTTCTATTAATCGCATTGCGAAAATGCTTGGCCACGGCCATCTCTTCGCATGTCACAAGTGCTTCCCTATAGACAGATTTTAAACAAACCAAGCGTAAAATATATATAGAAAGCAATTATTTAACTGTAATAGTGATCTGACAATGAAAAATATTCTTTGACTTTGTACTCACATTTTAACTCCATCTCTTCTTTCTACGTCCAAGAGGTAAAACCGTTGTAGCGGGAAAGATTATCGGGCAATTCAATAAAAAATTTTATTGTAAAAAAAAAGTTTGCTACAGATTTGTAGCTATTCGGCCCAGTCTTGCAATGAATCGAACAACGACTATCTTTATCAAGACGAAGGGAAAGCGATTTCTTGGGAGAAGGAGTACTCATCTTTTTTCGCGTTATTATTAGAGAACGTTCAAAAAAAAAGGCGCCAAGATTTTTTATCAGCGGGTGAAAAGCCTGGGTACGAGGTTTTGTTCACGTGCAAGCACAATGGTTTTTGCGTGAAAACTCGCAGCATGTAATTATTCCCTTGCTATTGTTTGCATATATGGATGTTCTTTCAATGCTTATTCCCTAGCTATGGTTTCCCTGTATGCATATTTATTATATATTCCAATGCCTATTCCCTTATTCCCTGGCTATGGTTTCCCTGTATACATATTTACCACATATTTCAATGCTTATTCCCTTAATCCCTGGCTATGGTTTCCCTGTATACATATTTATTATATATTTCAATGCTTATTCCCTTATTCCCTGGCTATGGTTTCCCTGTATACATATTTATTATATATTTCAATGCTTATTCCCTTATTCCCTGGCTATGGTTTCCCTGTATACATATTTATTATATATTTCAATGCTTATTCCCTTATTCCCTTATTCCCTGGCTATGGTTTCCCTGTATGAATATTTATTATATATTTCAATGCTTATTCCCTTATTCCCTTATTCCCTGACTATGGTTTCCCTGTATACATATTTATTATATATTTCAATGCTTATTCCCTTATTCCCTGGCTATGGTTTCCCTGTATACATATTTATTATATATTTCAATGCTTATTCCCTTATTCCCTGGCTATGGTTTCCCTGTATACATATTTATTATATATTTCAATGCTTATTCCCTTATTCCCTTATTCCCTGGCTATGGTTTCCCTGTATACATATTTATTATATATTTCAATGCTTATTCCCTTATTCCCTGGCTATGGTTTCCCTGTATGCATATTTATTATATATTTCAATGTTTATTCCCTGGCTATGGTTTCCCTGTATACATATTTATTATATATTTCAATGCTTATTCCCTTATTCCCTTATTTCCTGGCTATGGTTTCCCTGTATGCATATTTATTATATATTTCAATGCTTATTCCCTTATTCCCCTATTCTTCATACTGTTATATATAGTGTGCATGTATGCTTATTCCCTGATTCCCTTATTCTTCATACTGTTATATATAGTGTGCATGTATGCTTATTCCCTTATTCCCCTATTCTTCATACTGTTATATATAGTGTGCATGTATGCTTATTCCCTTATTCCCCTATTCTTCATACTGTTATATATAGTGTGCATGTATGCTTATTCCCTTATTCTTCATACTGTTATATATAGTGTGCATGTATGCTTATTCCCTTATTCCCTTATTCTTCATACTGTTATATTATTATAGTGTGCATGTTGCTTATTCCCTTATTCTTCATACTGTTATATATAGTGTGCATGTATGCTTATTCCCTTATTCTTCATACTGTTATATATAATGTGCATGTATGCTTATTCCCTTATTCCCCTATTCTTCATACTGTTATATATAGTGTGCATGTATGCTTATTCCCTTATTCCCTTATTCTTCATACTGTTATATATAGTGTGCATGTATGCTTATTCCCTTATTCCCCTATTCTTCATACTGTTATATATAGTGTGCATGTATGCTTATTCCCTTATTCTTCATACTGTTATATATAGTGTGCATGTATGCTTATTCCCTTATTCCCCTATTCTTCATACTGTTATATATAGTGTGCATGTATGCTTATTCCCTTACTCCCCTATTCTTCATACTGTTATATATAGTGTGCATGTATGCTTATTTCCTTATTCTTCATACTGTTATATATATAGCGTGCATGTATATACCTTTCGATTATGCTTATCACCGTTGGATTATCATGTTACAGTTCGTTAATAAGTTTGATTTTTAGTGGTTATATCTTGAAACTTTTGTAGTCAAAAGACAAAAGTGTCAGGTAAAGGTGCCAACAAACTATGTCATTTAGTCAACAATATATTCCCTTATTACGTGGGAATAAGAAAAATTATCGAAAGTAGTCGTCTTATTTTGGGCATGGTATAAGTTACACATATACAGTACATCGCACAAGTTACACATATACAGTACATCGCACAAGTTGCACATATACAGTACATCGCACAAGTTGCACATATACAGTACATCGCACAAGTTGCACATATACAATACATCGCACAAGTTACACATATACAGTACATCGCACAAGTTACACATATACAGTACATCGCACAAGTTGCACATATACAGTACATCGCACAAGTTACACATATACAGTACATCGCACAAGTTGCACATATACAGTACATCGCACAAGTTGCACATATACAGTACATCGCACAAGTTGCACATATACAGTACATCGCACAAGTTGCACATATACAGTACATCGCACAAGTTGCACATATACAGTACATCGCACAAGTTGCACATATACAGTACATCGCACAAGTTGCACATATACAGTACATCGCACAAGTTGCACATATACAGTACATCGCACAAGTTGCACATATACAGTACATCGCACAAGTTGCACATATACAGTACATCGCACAAGTTACACATATACAGTACATCGCACAAGTTGCACATATACAGTACATCGCACAAGTTGCACATATACAGTACATCGCACAAGTTGCACATATACAGTACATCGCACAAGTTGCACATATACAGTACATCGCACAAGTTGCACATATACAATACATCGCACAAGTTGCACATATACAATACATCGCACAAGTTGCACATATACAGTACATCGCACAAGTTGCACATATACAGTACATCGCACAAGTTGCACATATATACAGTACATCGCACAAGTTGCACATATACAATACATCGTACAAGTTGCACATATACAGTACATCGTACAAGTTGCACATATACAGTACATCGCACAAGTTGCACATATACAGTACATCGCACAAGTTGCACATATACAGTACATCGCACAAGTTGCACATATACAGTACATCGCACAAGTTGCACATATACAGTACATCGCACAAGTTGCACATATACAGTACATCGCACAAGTTGCACATATTACAGTACATCGCACAAGTTGCACATATACAGTACATCGCACAAGTTGCACATATACAGTACATCGCACAAGTTGCACATATACAGTACATCGCACAAGTTGCACATATACAATACATCGCACAAGTTGCACATATACAGTACATCGCACAAGTTGCACATATACAGTACATCGCACAAGTTGCACATATATACAGTACATCGCACAAGTTGCACATATACAATACATCGTACAAGTTGCACATATACAGTACATCGCACAAGTTGCACATATACAATACATCGCACAAGTTGCACATATACAGTACATCGCACAAGTTGCACATATACAGTACATCGCACAAGTTGCACATATACAGTACATCGCACAAGTTGCACATATACAGTACATCGCACAAGTTGCACATATACAATACATCGCACAAGTTGCACATATACAGTACATCGCACAAGTTGCACATATACAGTACATCGCACAAGTTGCACATATACAGTACATCGCACAAGTTGCACATATACAGTACATCGCACAAGTTACACATATACAGTACATCGCACAAGTTGCACATATACAGTACATCGCACAAGTTGCACATATACAGTACATCGCACAAGTTGCACATATACAATACATCGCACAAGTTGCACATATACAGTACATCGCACAAGTTGCACATATACAGTACATCGCACAAGTTGCACATATATACAGTACATCGCACAAGTTGCACATATACAGTACATCGCACAAGTTGCACATATACAATACATCGTACAAGTTGCACATATACAGTACATCGCACAAGTTGCACATATACAATACATCGCACAAGTTGCACATATACAGTACATCGCACAAGTTGCACATATACAGTACATCGCACAAGTTGCACATATACAGTACATCGCACAAGTTGCACATATACAGTACATCGCACAAGTTGCACATATACCGTACATCGCACAAGTTGCACATATACAGTACATCGCACAAGTTGCACATATACAATACATCGCACAAGTTGCACATATAGCACATATACAGTACATCGCACAAGTTGCACATATACAGTACATCGCACAAGTTGCACATATACAGTACATCGCACAAGTTGCACATATACAGTACATCGCACAAGTTGCACATATACAATACATCGCACAAGTTGCACATATACAGTACATCGCACAAGTTGCACATATACAGTACATCGCACAAGTTGCACATATACAGTACATCGCACAAGTTGCACATATACAGTACATCGCACAAGTTGCACATATACAGTACATCGCACAAGTTGCACATATACAGTACATCGCACAAGTTGCACATATACAGTACATCGCACAAGTTGCACATATACAGTACATCGCACAAGTTGCACATATACAATACATCGCACAAGTTGCACATATACAGTACATCGCACAAGTTGCACATATACAGTACATCGCACAAGTTGCACATATACAGTACATCGCACAAGTTGCACATATACAGTACATCGCACAAGTTGCACATATACAGTACATCGCACAAGTTGCACATATACCGTACATCGCACAAGTTGCACATATACAGTACATCGCACAAGTTGCACATATACAGTACATCGCACAAATTTACGTATCTAGGTTTAGGGTATAAGATTAAGAAGAATCTAAGAAGAATAAAAGTAAGGCTATTCGTTGCAACAGTAGAATCAGTTTTGCTGTACAGAGCAGAAGCGTGGACCCTCACGAAAACCTTGAGGAAACAAGTGGATGGCTGCTATACAAGGATGCTTAGGATGGCTCTTAATGTATCCTGGAAGAGTCACCTTTCAAACGAAGAACTTTACCAAGAATTGCCTAAAGTTGCAACAAAAGTACAGCAGAGAAGAATGCGACTTGCAGGCCACTGCATCCGCCACAGTGAAGAGGTGGCCAACAAACTATAGTTTTATGGCAACCAACTGAACGAAGAACTGGTAGAAGAAGGCGTATATCACCAACGTGGATACATTGCTGCAGGACAATGGGATGGAGAATGCTCAGGAGCTCCGAACAATCATGGAAGACTGAGATGAATGGATAAAGCGTGTGTGGTAACCACTAGCCCACAACAGGTGGTTCAACCATTGCCGGCGAGACGCTCTAACCATTGAGCTACCGAAACTCAGATGAAGAGCGAAGGTTACAATGATGTACTGGCTCAATTGATATACAGGTATGTACTGCCTATGCGACAATATATATATATATATATATATATATATATATATATTATATATATATATATATATATATATATATATATATATATATATATATATATATTTTTTTTTATTAAGGTGTGGCTTACCAACCAACGGCGATTTCCAGTAGAAGGATCCAGAATGGATTCACAGTTACCTCCAGAATATGGAATGTAGATACGTAAATAAAGGACCAGTAAAGAAGTTGTTTGCCTCTCTTTCCGTATCTACATACATACATATACATATACATGTGCTATATATATATATATGCAGGAGCGTCGCGATCCCACTCTGATTGGGGGGGGGGGGGGGGGGGGTGTCCAGTTGAATTTGCTCGAATATTATATTTTTATAAAATTGCCCGAATTTTATTGGATGCACATTAAGACATAACAACCACAAATGTTGCCATATACGTTCTATCTTTAAGCAATCTCACAATCTAGTATAAAGTCCTACTTTACCATTTGTCCATTTATGCCCGAATTTTCCCGGTTTTTAAAAACTTTGGGGGGTGTGACGCCCATGTATATACAACACACTAACTGTACTGTTGCGATATATCAGCGGTCTGACATCATTTTTGTTGACACGTGATCAAATCCCAAATATAATGAGTTGCATAAGGTTATGAAAAATCCCTGGAACTTCCCAACCGAATCTATTATTATAGAATCTATTATATATTAACTATTAAAAAATGTTCTTCGAGTACAAAAGCTTTTAAAATATTTTAAAGGTACATATAAACAGCGAAACACGAGATATAATTGACCGTCAATTACGATTAATTTAAGTGACGCCGCACTAACGCAACATAGTGGAACGTAAGGAGCTACTACTATACGTTCGATTCTAGTCTCTTGAAGATACTGATTTGGTTAGGGAAAATAGAGAAGTAGAAAAACAGAGTTCTTATGACGATGAAGACGTAAGTACTGTATAAGCTTTATTGTTGTACGTGGTTGTCTTGTTTTGGTGTTTTACCACAATTGACACAAATCACACAATTGTGTCCACGTATTTTTTAAGGGATTGGAATCTGTCGCAGGCTGTACTTGTCGGTTACAGGTTGTCCGTTGTTGAAACATCTACAAGGCCATGTTAAATTACTTTGAATTTGTTCATGATTTGTCCATGCCTATTTCCCTTGCTATTGAGGCCTTTGCGCATGCTCGTGTTTCGCTGTTGTGTTCATCTAAATACACAGCCATTCAAGATTGCTATATTGCGGCTATACAATTTGATTTTTCGAAAAAGATACGTTTTCAAAAGTGAAGTGGGTATGCATATATACGCAACGCCACTGAATTCAAGTTTACCGATAAATAATGAATAAAGCGAACACATGTAGCGCGCGGTTTCTTGGAAAGGAAATCTGCAGTAAAAAAAACAACAACTTTTAAATAAAAGGCCTTTAAGTATAATGTTTAGAAATGTTAATAATTTTCGCGGTATCTATACTCTTGTACTCGAGAAATAACGTTTTTATTCTGCTATTTTGTGCTTTAGGATGCCGCCATTTTAAAGTTTTCTCGACGTCTCAAACTCGATGTACAGCGGGAATCGCTTTTAAACTTTTTAAAGGTTATCCATCTTATGAGATATAGTGGATCGATACTGAACCTGGGGCCAAAGAGGGACTGGAACTGGACTATACTGAACCTTAAACTCTAAACCTAACTCTAAATATAACCCTAATCCTGAACGTAATCCTAAATCTTGACCCTAAATACGAATCCACTATATCCCATAAGATGAAGTACCTACGATTTAAAAGAAAACTGCCGCTGTACATCCAGTTTGAGCCGTCTAGCAAACTCTAAAATGGCGGTGCCCAGAAGAATAAAATACAAGCATGAAAATGTTATTTCTTGAGTACAAGAGCAGACACCGTATTTAAACTATTCACTATTATTTCTAAACATTATACTTAAAAGCCTTTTAGTAATTTATTTTTTGACTAAGGTTCCCGTTTGTCCGGACATCTATCAAAACTCACCATTTTTACAACGCACTCTGGGCAGACGTAATTCTCCTTTGAATTCTGCTTTATACCAACACAACTGGAGTGCTGAGAGAAACTGCAAGAGGAACATTTTGAAACGTCTTCTTGTGGTTCAGCGGTGTTTTCACCGCATATACACCGAACAAACCTCTCCTCTTCCACAACTACCAAATTTGGCTGCCAACGAGGCACGCCGGGTACCAGTTCTATTTCGGTAACATCGTTTACATTTTCAAAAGCCATGACATCACCATGTTCTACTCTAGTCTGGTTAGGACTATTGAAATTGTTACTAAAAGAAACATCTTTGCCAGTACTCAAACCTGTCGTGCACTTTCCTACCAAATGCTCACGACTAGCAGATGTGTTTTCGCTATCAGTGCAATAACCAAGGTTGAAGGAGTTGGAACATTCTGTAGAAGAAATTTCTTCGCTTTTTGGATCCCGTCGAAGGTCAAAGACAGAGGTGAAGGAATCGGAGTGTAAAGGGGATTTATTTGAGAGCAGAATTTCCTTAAAGTTATTTTCCTTCATCGTTTCATCCGTATGTTCATTGTGGTTATCTTGTTTTTCTTCTTCGTTAGTTTTGTCAAACATTGGATGGTTCAAAATACAAGCTAAAACCTCCACGGTTTTACCAAGGCCCATCTCGTCAGCCAGTATACCTCCAGATGGATAACGCTTGCGATAGAATTTATTACAGGAAATTCTAGGAAATTGAGGATAAATAACTTATTCTAAATAAACAACAATTTTCAAAAAAAAATGAAATCAATGTGCATGGTCCGTACTTTTCGGGGTATCGAATGTCAAATCTGGCCATTATTATATGGCTTGGTTCGTGAGTGGTCTTAACGCAGGTTTTCTGCAATCTGATTGGTTGCTGAGCGGTCTTTACAAACCCATAAAGAGCGGTCATTACAAAACAATTGAAAAGTTTCAAAAAATTGCGAAAAATTGAGGAAATGTGAGACATTTAAAAGAGCCATATAATAAAAACCTTATTAACCTCGTTAATTATCGGTCTTTATGGCAGGATCATTTTGCCGTGATTGTTGTTGTTTTATTGTTGTTATGCATAGTTGTACATCTGCATACGTCATCAGGTCCTCTAACCCAACATTCAGATTTCTCCAAAAATGGCTTAGCCATGCCAAACTTTAAGAGTTTATAGTACGAAGACTATTCACTAGATTCACTTGAAATTCTCAGTTCGTACTTCTCTGTTTATTAAAGCCAAAGAAATGTAGCGATTTTTTCACATCATAGACACTTAAGAAGTTAAGATTAGAGTAACGTCTTACAACATAGTGTAACGTCTTACAACGTAGTGTAACGTCTTACAACGTATAGCGTAACGTCTTACAACGTAGCGTAACGTCTTACAACATAGTGTAACGTCTTACAACGTATAGCGTAACGTCTTACAACGTATAGCTTAACGTCTTACAACGTAGCGTAACGTCTTACAACGTATAGCGTAACGTCTTACAACGTAGTGTAACGTCTTACAACATAGTGTAACGTCTTACAATGTAGTGTAACCAGTGGCGAAGCTAGCGGTCATGCTAGTCATGCTCAGCATGACTAAAAATTTCCTGAAAATATATAGTTTTGTTTGCTTTTATTTACTTTATTTGAAATCTCTCCTTAGAACTTTGAAGTCGTGTGCATTTCGAAGAGAACAAGCAATAATAGTTCACGCATATTACGCGGATATTCTCGCTGATTGATCGGGCGTCTAAAACCGCCGTCTTCATTCCCAGGCTCTTTTGTTCAGCCTGGCCCCGGCCCAAGTCATGCTCTTTGTGAATAGCATGACCAGCTATATGAACAGTCATGCTTATTCTCGAAATATGATTGGTTGACGGCACTTGACGCATGCTCAGTTTGTCTATTTTAGACAAGCTGGTCATGCTATTTTGGATGAGCATGACCATAGCCTGATAGCCCAAAATATTAGCTTTCCGCCTTACCAACTATGGCCTGACTGCACAGTGCGTCTGTTTAAGGAGATCCTTGATTTATCATGGCATCAACGAGCTCTGATTCTGTCCAAACAGTCATTGTTTGTGAACTGCTTAGAAAACCGTTTTCGGTTCGAAACATCAACGAGAAAAATCTTCTTGTTGGACAGCGACCAATGCCGGTTCTTGGCCATTCGTCTTTCTTTCGTTTTATTGGCAATGAATCGCAGTTGAAAATGTTTACGGAGAATTGTAAACCGGCAAACCATTGCAAAGATTCTCTCCAAGGACGACAGAAGCACGGATGAGAGATCAATCATGAAGACGGAATGGACAGCCCCGAAGGGCGAAGGACAGGAAAATATTATAATATGCTGTGTTGACATTTATCCGTGAGACTCCGTAATATTAATTATTATGAAACGTTGTTTTTGTCTGATTTAAATAAATTCTATATCGAAATGATAACTTGAATCTGGCGAATCGAACGCTGTACGTTTCGTCTACTTAAAATATGAATATCAGATGTTATGAGAAAATGCGTAAGCGAGTAAAGTACCCAAACCTCGTCTTTAAATTAAAATCAAAGCCAAAGGACATGGCTTCAAGATCTATTCGACGTTTACCCGGTGATTCAATGCTTTTATGTCCATTAAAGCGATATAATTTCGTAAAAGATATGTTTCGTATACCTTGCCGTTGATTTTTTAAACGTTTTGTCACACAAAGACCTTCAATCGAACAGATATTAGAAAAAATAGCATTGCCGTGTTTACTGTTTACATTAAAATTTGCGTGTCAGGCGTTATGCATTGGGAGGGCTGAGGGCGGGCTAGCCTGCGTGCGACGGCTGATTTTTCTTTGCATTAGTATGCGCTCTGATATAAAGAGAAAGGGTCCAAAATATGAAATTTTATAAACCTTTGAGCTGAAAAATCACCGCTCAGAATGCAGGAAATGCCATTTACGGGAATCTATATTTCAAAATTTTTCGGGGGGGCATGCCCCCCGACCCCTCTAGAAAGCCTCGCGCCTTCGCCGCTCGGATTATTAGTTAGCATGACCTCCCATTTGGGACCAGCTTCGCCACTGAGTGTAACGTCTTACAACGTATAGCGTAACGTCTTACAATGTACTGTACGTCTTACAATGTACTGAAACGTACGTCTTTAAACGTAGTGTAACGTCTTACAACGAAGAGTAACGTTTTAAAACGTAGTGTAACGTCTCACGAGGTACTGTAACGTCTGACAACGTAGCGTAACGTCTTACAACGTAGCGTATAACGTCTTACAACGAAGAGTAACGTTTTACAACGTAGTGTAACGTCTCACGACGTACTGTAACGTCTGACAACGTAGCGCAACGTCTTACAACGTAGTTAGCGTAACGTCTTACAACGTAGCGTAACGTCTTACAACGTAGTGTAACGTCTTACAACGTAGTGTAACGTCTTACAACGTATAGCTTAACGTCTTACAACGTAGCGTAACGTCTTACAACGTATAGCGTAACGTCTTACAACGTAGCGTAACGTCTTACAACGTAGTGTAACGTCTTACAACATAGTGTAACGTCTTACAATGTAGTGTAACGTCTTACAACGTATAGCGTAACGTCTTACAAGGTAGTGTAACGTCTTACAATGTACTGTACGTCTTTAAACGTAGTGTAACGTCTTACAACGAAGAGTAACGTTTTACAACGTAGTGTAACGTCTCACGACGTACTGTAACGTCTGACAACGTAGTGTAACGTCTTACAACGTAGCGTAACGTCTTACAACGAAGAGTAACGTTTTACAACGTAGTGTAACGTCTCACGACGTACTGTAACGTCTGACAACGTAGCGCAACGTCTTACAACGTAGCGTAACGTCTTACAACGTAGCGTAACGTCTTACAACGTAACGTAACGTCTTACAACGTAGTGTAACGTTTTACAACGTAGCGTACCGTCTTACAACGTAGCGTAATGTCTTACAACGTAGTGTAACATCTTACAACGTAACGTAACGTCTAACAACTTAGCGCAACGTAGCGTAACGTCAGTTGTTTCACACAAATCAATAGATACTGTAGTCTGTAATCCTTAATTTGCAGGTTTAAGTAAGATACAAAATTCTGCTGATTTACATAAACTTTCACTTCAATTTACTTGGCTATAATGGCTTGAATCTTCAATATTGTTGATAAACAAGAACATTTAGATGTACGATTGTCCTAAGCTACAGTATTTACAACATTCGCGTCCGTGTTGTATCGGATATACAATCTCTCACTTTTGACTCAAGTTTGTATATCCGATACTGATACAACACGGCCGCTCATGTTGTAAATAGTACATATTGTATGTATTGTATTAAAGACTTATTAACAGAGTGCGAGGTCTGTACGGTAAAGTATTTGCCTAAGGTTTTCGTACAGACCGAGCGACGAAGGAGCGAGGTCTGTGCGAAAAAACCGAAGGCAAATACTTTACCGTACAGACCAAGCAAACGAGGTTAATAAGACATTTATTATATGGCTTTTGGTTCATTTTGTTCTCTGTTTTTAACATTGATGTTGCCGTTTACCTTACCTCTAAGCTTGTTGATTTCGCTTCATGCTTACACGCGTTACTGGTCGTTAGGCATTCATTTTCTTCACTTATAGATAAAAAGCTTTCAAGAAAAGCAGCACTAATGTTCCAGGACGTGTTATTGTTCGAACTTTTTCAACGCACATATTCAAATCCTCTTTATTTTCATCTAAATCAACTCAGAAATTTTCCCTCCAAAACCTACCGGTCTAGAAAAGGCGTATTGCCCTCTCACAGCGCTGGGAGGGCAATACGCTTTTTTCCGGACCTCTCACGAACCAATCAGCGTGCGCCATCTTTCTTAGCCATATAATAATTATCACTTATTTATTGAGACCGAGGGAAACAGTGTGTTTTGTGGACCCGAGACCGCCGTTGTTGCCCGAGGCGAAGTCGAGGGCAACAACGGCGGTCGAGGGGCCACAAAACACACTGCTTTCCCGAGGTCTCAGTAAATAAGTGTTTTGTTATATAGTATATTAGTGTCAAAGTATGAATAATTCACCGATTATTGGAGTGAACTTTGAAAATGGAACCCCGTAAACTTCACGGTTGACGCGCATGCGCACTGCACCCATTCTATTGTGGACCGGTCAATAAATGTTCTGTTATGGACCGGTTGCCTCGTTGCCAGGGCAATGCAGTAAACACGACGTTTTGCGGACCGGCACGTGATACGCTTTTGTCCAATCGGAAAACAGAAAAATTGAACTTTGACACTAACTATATAACAATAATTGTTATGTTACAGGACCCCACTGAAAAACACCAATGTGATTGGGTATCCTGAATAAATATTATTATGACGACGATCGCAATCAGAACCACCTATTACATATTCTGTTGCCGAAACAAGGAATGGACAAATCCCGAACTGCTAACTTTTAAAAATTATTGTGCTATATATTTGTTTTATGTTGTTATGTATAGTTATTAGTTATATATTGTTAGTGTTGATTCAAGTAGCCGAATGTAAGTTACCTTAAATAAGCGAGATTTACAGTTGTATATTATCTAAAAAGTCATTTAATAAAGTTTCCATTATTATTATTGTTATTATTATTATTATTATTATTATTATTATTATTACACTAATGTCACCTCACTGGAAATGAAAACACTGCACTTACCGACCAGTAAATGGATTGTAATATGCTAGTAAGTTATTACCAACATGCTCAGTGATGGCTTTCCAAAGAGGATGAAGTTCACAGTTCTCTGAAAATTTGTAGAATATTATAATATGGATCGTAATAATGTAATGTAATGTAGTGCAGTATAACTAATATTTGGTTCATAAAATTGAATAATATATTAGTGGCTGGTAACGTATACAATATAATGGGATTAATGGCATACAATAGTATCAATTACTACAGTTGTGTAAAGATAAATATTAAGTTGACATTTATTAAAATGTGGAAGAGCACCCTGGTATCCTACGACAGTGTGGATCATGTACATGACAAGAGAAATATTAATTTCATATTTATCTGGAAGAGCACCCTGGGATGCTACATGTACTTGATCATATATATTTTATATTGTATTATGCATACATTTACACATATCTGTATTATAATAAGCCTTAAGGGTCTTCTTTGACTTCCTCATCACTTGTTTATTGTATATTTTTTCTTATCTTCCTGTAATTACTGTATTTCTTTTTTCTTGTAAATTCGATCCAATACTAAAATTATACTGTACAGTGTACACCTGTGTACAATGTACACCTATATACAGTAGTTATTAAAGATAGCAGTATGGCTACATAAATTGGTTAAACACTAACATGAATGAGTTTATGTGTGTATAAAAGTACAATCACCCTAAATACATGTAGTATGTACATGTATGTAGAGTATATTTAAGATAGACTATTATGTAATATGCCACCAACATCAAAGATGCCCATGCATGACCTAGGTTACCAAGGTAAAAAGGATAGTCTTAGAAATTCTGCTGACAGTCAATGTTGAGTGAAACTTACAGGTACAGTGTACTGTGCTGTAGCCACATGTTAATATCAATAAACCTACTATAGGATGTGTATAACATCATAATCATTACTTACACAGTGGTACAGTACAGTACCGCTCACATGAAACTAAACTTCGTAGCGCGATCGCTCAAAATATATGAAACTCTCGAGTTTCGAGGAAATCTTCAAAAAGCGAGTGAGGTTTTCACTACTTTCGAGTATTGAGGGATCGCGTTATTCTTGAGTATTGAGTGATCGCGTTTATATTCTCAAGTATCGAGAAGATTTTCCACAATACATTAGTCTTTAATATTGAGATCAATTTGAAAGCAGAAATGCTAACCAAACACTGTAAAAACTGTGATAACAACGCATGTTATACTCACCTCGAAAATTAATAGTATACAGAGATCCTACATGCGTCAGTTGACATAATTGAATTTGTTTTTGGGAACATTTTTAGATCAAACACACAATACGCAACTTTCCTGACATGTTTATGAACGTGTTTGTCAGCACTGTATTTTGATTATTATGAGAATTTGTATTCCAAAGTTATTGACAGTCTATGCAAATGAAAGAATTGTATTGCTACAAGGGAAATATAGTACTATATTAATGAAATTGTATAAAATATAGTATTAATGAAATTGTATGAAATTGTATAAATTGGAAATATAGTATTATAGAAATATAGTATTAATGAAAGCTCAAGGAAGAGAACATTGACACAACCCGACCAATTTTTTCATCCATTGAATTCCAGTTATAATTGCTGAGATTATTTTTATTATTTTATTTTATTTTACAAGCTTTGCCAAAAAGGTGGCAGGGATGTCCCACAGAGCTTGTTGCTCCATTGCGGGGTCCCTATGATATATTAAATCAAACAGATAACATGGTGAACTTCTAAACTAAGACATAAACTAACAGCACATTTTAACAAGCAAACTAAATAGGGGACGACATGAGTGACATTTTACACAAAACAATGTTTGTGGTGGGGTAAGGTCAGCCATTTGGCAAATTATTTGCAACACACACAAAAGCACGCTGCTAGAAACCAGGGCGCTTGTAAGCGTCCTGGTTTTGATAAAGTATATAAGCGCCCCAATCAAAACAGACAAAAAGCCGCCCAGCTCAAATCCAATGACTCGATCACAAGCTAGTGATATAGAGAAACTTTTTTATGTGTATAAATATCCAAATTGTTTTTTATATCAGATTAGAAAAAGTAGTGCATAAAATAAACATTTTATAAGGGACAAATGCATTTTCTTCCGTATAATTGTTTCAGTAGCTTGTTAAAATCTATCCAAACAAACAAGACATTTAAGGTTATTAAAAGAGACTATAAGATTCGAGAGTTCTCCTTACTCGATACTCACAAATATTCTTCACAAGTATTGAGCGAGAATCACGTGGCTATCGAAGTATCGAGTTTTTAATTTCATATTTATCTGGAAGAGCACCCTGGGATGCTACATGTACTTGATCATATATATTTTATATTGTATTATGCATACATTTACACATATCTGTATTATAATAAGCCTTAAGGGTCTTCTTTGACTTCCTCATCACTTGTTTATTGTATATTTTTTCTTATCTTCCTGTAATTACTGTATTTCTTTTTTCTTGTAAATTCGATCCAATACTAGAATTATACTGTACAGTGTACACCTGTGTACAATGTACACCTATATACAGTAGTTATTAAAGATAGCAGTATGGCTACATAAATTGGTTAAACACTAACATGAATGAGTTTATGTGTGTATAAAAGTACAATCACCCTAAATACATGTAGTATGTACATGTATGTAGAGTATATTTAAGATAGACTATTATGTAATATGCCACCAACATCAAAGATGCCCATGCATGACCTAGGCGCTTGTAAGCGTCCTGGTTTTGATAAAGTATATAAGCGCCCCAATCAAAACAGACAAAAAGCCGCCCAGCTCAAATCCAATGACTCGATCACAAGCTAGTGATATAGAGAAACTTTTTTATGTGTATAAATATCCAAATTGTTTTTTATATCAGATTAGAAAAAGTAGTGCATAAAATAAACATTTTATAAGGGACAAATGCATTTTCTTCCGTATAATTGTTTCAGTAGCTTGTTAAAATCTATCCAAACAAACAAGACATTTAAGGTTATTAAAAGAGACTATAAGATTCGAGAGTTCTCCTTACTCGATACTCACAAATATTCTTCACAAGTATTGAGCGAGAATCACGTGGCTATCGAAGTATCGAGTTCTCAATACGCGCTCGCATTTTCCTTATGGAATGAGCAAGAATGGTTAAGTTTCATGTGAGCGGTACTGTAGCTGAACTGGGATGAAAAGTATCCTATTATTTAACATACAGTATCTTTTATTCTTAGTTATTAGTTTTAGTAAAAAACTATGAATTAACTTTAATCAAACCTTCCTACGGCCCTGGCGAGAAAAGATGGAAGAATAGTAAAGCCAAAACATTTACATGTACTGTACAAATCAAATACTCTAGAAGGTTGGTATACTGCTGAAATATAGGCAGTCTGTAATTTTGAGCGAAGGCCCATTTCCCTTTCTTTACTTTCCATTTCACTCTTTGAGTGACGATGGGCCTTTGCTCAAAATGTTAAACCTTCTAAATACTAACTTTACTGTATTTCGACAGTTCATCAATTTTTTGAGTATTTGGTCAAAGGAATACCAAAATTATTGTTTTCCGTGCATGACACTGTACCCAAACACAAGCCAATAGGCAAGTGTTTTTTTTTAGGTTTTTGAAAATCAAGACTAAAGAAATATCCTGTGTTTGTATCACAGTATCCTGCAAGGAAAACCATTTGGTATTTGGGAAAATTTCTGTGTTGCATGGGTATTGACCAATCAGAGTGCTTGTTGTGTACATGTTATTATATAATTGTATTTCTGCACAGCCGACACAGCACAGCATTTGTATACATGCACTGTAGTTGACAGTTGAAGTCCAAAAACCAGAGTCCTACTGGCTAATTGTACTTTGTGAAACGAAACGGTACTTTGCACAATGGTACTTTGCAAAATGGCAGTTTGCTGTGAGGCTTTTCCTGCGAGTCGGCTGTGTGAAAGCAGAATTTAATATATCAATTGCTGGTTTTTGGTCTGTTGGTTTATTGTGTGATATTTTTTTAGGTATTTTCCTAACTCTTTCCTCAAAAGTAAAATGTGTCATCCCTTCCAGCCAGCCAAAGCGTGGCTTGGTGTAAACACTTACTAATAACATTTGCATCTTTTAAATGCAAACCCCAATTGCGATCATAAATATCTGTCAGTTAAATTTCTGTTTCCCACTCTTGGCACCGGACTGCTTAATATTTGCAATGACATATTAAATTCTGCTTATACACAGCCGGCTCGCAGGAAAAGCCTGCCAAAGTACCATTTCGCAAAGTACCATTTCACAAAGTACCATTTTGTTTCGTTTCGCAAAGTACAATAAGCCAGTCCTACTATATTTATAACATTTATAACAATAATAATGCTGAAATAGTTACCTTGTGCAGTAAATTTAGCACTAAATGTTTCCCTGTCAATCATCCATTTGACAGACTTCTTTTGATAACGTCGAAGGGAAGGCAGTAAAGCGTGATGTTGTAGCTTTTCCAAGTTCTCGTCTTCCATTATCTCACAACTCAAAGTGGCCTTGTAATTGTTTGCCTCAGATATCCTTTTTTCTTTCAAAGCATCAAAAAGCGACTCAAGTTTATCACCACATTCATTATGTGTGGGCAACTCAGATACAGAATTAGATATACCATGAAGCCACTCCATTACCACTTTCATCATTTTGTCTACCTTTTTCAAGCAAGGATCTTCATTTGGTAAAGTTACTTTGCTGATTGCTTCTTGATTTAGGTACACTAACAGTTCAATGTAGTGTGTTTCAGATTTTTGGCCTTCTACATCATTTAATATTATGCTAACTAAACCTTTGGTTTGCAGGTACCCTAAAGCATTTATTTGTTCAGTGGTTGCATTAACTTGCACAAAATCCAATTTCATTGTTATATCTCGACAGCTTTCATTCGACGCAGGTAAAAGGTTATTACTTTTACATTGTTCTGGTTTGCAAAGTTTGACAACAAGGGCAGACTTGGATTGTAAATATTTTCCATCCGTCCGTTGAAGAATGTCCCGACTTAAATACTCACCAGATACAGATCCTAACAATCCTACTGAGCTTTTAACTGTAACTGGATCGTTTAGTTTCAATTTGTACCACATTCCATCACACAAAGATTGAGAACTACCAGTAGCACTCTCAGTCTCATCCACATTTATAACATTTATATCATCAGCAGAAAAGATATGATTTGCACAAATGCTTTCTTCCTGCACATTATGATCATGATCAGTCATATGCCATGATAAACTCTGTCTTTTTGAATCATCTATCTTTTGGGGAACAAGTTTTCTTTTCCTTCTATTCACGATAGCTTCTTTCAAATTGTCGGCCATTTTAAGTCTGAGTAACCAAGCCTGCTGGACTGGACAAGCCCGCTTATTGGTTATGAAATATTGAAAATCTACATAACCAATAAGCGGGCTTTTTAGATCTTAACAAGACGCCCGCTAGGCGTTAATTAACTCGGGCTACTTGAGGTTGTGGCTTGTTGAAAGATCAATATACACAAATCTATAGTTGTAGGTACAATGGTTGGTTAAATTTTCCATCATTGCAAACCCATAACATAGTGTTGGCCAACAGCTTTGATTATATGAAGGTGAGTTGGCTCAGTATCCAAGCTGGCTTACTGAGAAGTCTGCTCCACCAATGAGCCATCCTGTTTGCTGACCTAATCCAGTTCTAGTCAACAGGGTCAGCCTGGCAAGCAAGCCGGCCTGTGCTCATGTAATAATAATTCATATGGTCAGTCCGGCAAACAGGTTCAGTTTGAGCAATCATTAAATCAGTTAATCTTGTTCTCAGTGTATAAGGCATAGCAGTAAATCAAACCATTTAGCTGGCAGTAGCAAGGTGTCATAAGCTATTATAAAATAGTTTAAAGAAATGTAATTCAAAATCATTATTTCTTTGAAGTTATATTAACATTTTGAGCCAGTAAACATATTCATAATTTTAGCATATTTATTATTTGAGAGGCTTTATACATACTAGTGACTAGTCCAGTGGGCCGGCCAGCTAGCTAATTGCAATATAAAGACAGATTACTGCATAGTTAACTATGTTACTGTTTCGGTTAGCATGAAGAAAAAACATCGAGCATTGGATTTACAAATTATATCTAACACAGTTCAAACTTTCTGTTTAAAACGTCTCAATCGGGATATTCAGTTCAGGCTTGAAATTATATTAAAACAATTATCACGGAGACTGAGGTGACTAATTAAAGTTCAAAAACTCATTAATATTCATTAACCAAATTGTCCAATCGCATTTCCGTATTTAGTCACCCTGGTCACGCGCAAGGCTTTTATACCTGATAAAATCCATGAATACTAATCAGCATGAAAATTATATAAAGTCTCTACGAACTTTATATAAAATTCCTGCTAATTTGCATTTCATACATCAACCCAATTTACCTCTAATAGAAAATAAAAACCAGTACACTCCCTAGTGATTACAATCAATTGTTTTTGAAGCTATTTAAAACACTCGAACTCGCGTTTTATCATATCTAAAATGCGAGCGCAATATGATAAAACGCTCCTTCTCGTGTTTTAAATACTACTAAACGTCAAATATTAAATTATGATATTCACCGATAATCACCTCGACTTCAGTGACTCATTGTTAAATAGAAATTGAGAGCACATAATCTAATTGTTTTAGTAAAAACTAACTTAATATATTCGTTATTTCTTGAAAATTATTTTGAAAAACGAGACATAAGTATTGTTTTTTTGGCGCAAAACTCATCCTTACATGTCACTCGTTGCTACTCGATATCTACCGACAATAAAATTAGATTAGCGAGCAGCGTAGCCCGGCAATCAGATTGCAGCATTAAATCACGTATAATTTGGGTGAACTTCCCGTTCGCTATTTAGGACTGGGGCTGAGAAAACATGAAAACATATTCCTAAACTATTCATGAAAAACGTTATAGTAATTTATTTACAATGCTTTCTCCTTGTTTTCTTAATGAAATATTTTTAAATAAAGAAAAATAGTGAAAAAGAAACTTATGCAATGCTCGGCTGTGTCAGGTCAACAGAACTATAATCAGTTTTAAAACTAATTATGTTACTAAACTAGAATAAATACACCACAGAAATCACCGAAATGTGGAAAGATGCCGCCTTCTGTATAACCTATCGCATTTTTAACACCGGCTGTGGAAAAGAAGATTAAGCATTCACTCGACTACGGGACTGGAAACATGCTTCATGGGAAATGAAATAATCATACGTCACAACACCTGTGTTTCACATAAGCAAGCAATGTTATTGTTATGATATACTTCAGTAATCTATTATTCAGACTGCCACGACAATCTCTGTGAATACAGCGCAATATGAAAGAAGTCTCTCACTCGTACAGTCGTAGAAGAATTTGCCGCACTTCACAAAAATCGGAGAATTCTATTATGTCACACAATAAATATTTGCGTTAATGCAAAACAAAATAAAAGCTGCATTCTAGAAACGTTACGTATAACAGAATTAAGGCACTGTTACAATGTGCAATGTTTCATGCAACTTATCTCTCAACGGCCGGGATCAATCTGCTACGTTGCAGTTACATGAAAGGGGTGTTATACTAGGCAACTTTTGGTGAACTTAACCCGCAAAGTTGCGCCATCTTTGTGTTTGTAACAAGCTACGCATGAGCACCGAGTAGTCAAGCAAGAAAATTGGTAGAAAATTGGCAGACAAGTTGCAAATTGGGGTGTTACATTGTGGCAACGCTGAAAAAAGTTACGGCAATCATTGCAGAAATTTATAGTAGAACTCGGTTCTACTTTCTGCAACGATTACAGGCTACAGCAACTTGTGTCGCAACAATTTCCGCCGTTGCAAAGTATGTTACACTGTGCAATGGTTCATTCAACTTGTTTCGTAACGCCGTAGCAAGACAATTATAGTTTCACGAAACATTGGACAGTGTAAAATCGCCTTTAACATTAAGGTTTTTGTTTCATTACTTGTACCTAATTAGTCAGTTGAGAGATTTGATTACACGACCAGCTTAATTTTGGGGTTATCCTCTATTTAAAATAAAGTACTTTAAAATAAAGTACTACAAATTACGCATGAAATTTTTAAAATAACAACGGGAAAGTCACTGGTATCATTCAACACTCAAAAGTCACATTTATACTCTTTGGTATAATGGGATCGGCAGTCAAGTTATATATAGAGTAACTGAACTGGATAAAACACGAGTAATCAATCCTATAGGACCATGGATCGTGTAGTACTCATTCTAGGACTGGATCGAGCACTGGATTAGCTTGTGTTGCAGACAAATCAAATGTCGGTTAACCAAGGTTTAGTTTGTCTGCAACGCATGCTATTTATTGTTCGCATGCGGTAAAAAACATAGTCAATCGGCGCCATATTAATGTGACGGCGTTTGCGGTAAAGCTGTTATAAGCTGTGGTTATAAGCAGTGCAGGTTATAAGACTTGTATAGAAATAGTGGGAAATTCGGTACACAGTGCCGTACGTTTGATTGCAGTCAGCGAAGAAACAATGTAAAAGGTGACGAGATTGTACCTCACAGTGGTCGCACCAATATGGCCGCTGCGAGCTAATTCCGGCTTCATAGTTTACTGTTATGGATCCGTAGTTTGTGTTCTAAATTACAAGAAAACCTTGAACAACTGACTAATTTTAGTATCTTAAAAGGTCAGAGATAAGATAGATGTCTCTGTCGCCTGTAGTAAAAACTAAAAAGTAAAAACTATATAGCGTGCTCCTATCAAGATGACCGCCACGTGCTACTTCCGGCTTCATTTTCTGAACACTATAGTTCCGGATCCAGTCTTTTGGAGATCACGCGCGCTACGTTTAGTGTATTATATTATTGCTATATATAAAAGCGCAAGAAGCCTCTGCGGAGGAGAGTGGATTATTTTCAAAAAATAATGATTCTGATGGGTTAGATTTTACTAGCTGCTGCTGGCGTCACAATGCTTTAATTTTCTTACAAATCACATAGTTTAAGTGCTTTATAATATCAATTTAATTGTAAAAAAGCTTGGATATTCAATCTATTCTTAATATTTAACCATATCTATCACTCACTATTTGTGGCCAACTAAGCCAATGTCTACCAGTAGATGCATACGTAGAAGATATACGGACGTATTTTTGCCATACTAATTTTAACTCTCTTCCCACTGTTGCACTAGAGGGGATATGACTTATGTTTACTTTAATATATTACCTCTGATTCGCTTCACGCGAAAAGAATAAGTGCGTGTGAAAATTTGAAAAACCCTTTCTGAAAACAACTTAATAGCAGCCCCCAGTCATTAAACGGCAAAATTTTCACGTCTGCCTGTCTCGGTAACAAATTATGCACCAATTGTGGCCATTAAATGCCACGATTACGATTGTCTGAAGTCAACTATGCTAAGTGCTAATTCGTATTTGGCACTGCTTGCGTAATCAAAATTTTATTAATATATAAATAAACTCTGTCTCGGCTTTGACCAGCGTGTCTGATCTTTATCGAGTTATCAAGCACACCTCATGACCAACAAGAACATCCGTTGAATCCCGTTCCTTATTTCATCATATGTAGTAGCATACGAGGTAGCATACTGATCTACTCTATACACACGTGTTGATTATCGTGAGAATTGTAGATTGGATTTTCATGAGCATATGTTAAAAGTTTGTTAAAAATCTAACATATACGAACAAAGGGGGAAAAACCTTGCCAAATCGAATAGTGTGAAGGAGATTGATTGGAGTTTCGAGCGAAGGCGTCAATAAGTTAAACACGTGTTTCACTCTCACTCACACTCTCTCATAACAAAGGGGCGCATTTGCTCGAAAAGGCCTCCTACCATTCGGCAGTACAGCAGTCTTTTAGAATATCCGCTATTTGTATTTCTACACTGCCTACTCAGCACACGCATTTCTATCACTTTTACTGAAAAGCGTTCTAGTTTTCCATTTATTCATTGATCTGGTTTGGAGCGATGATTGAATAATTAGGAAGTAACTCTTTCCACTTGAAACTTGTAATTTCTAACGACAAAATAATCACAACAAAACAATATGAAATTATTGGCGAATTGAACGGTGCGAAAATTGGAAACAGGTTCCTTTTCATCAGAACAGCGAATAATGACTTTAGTATTAATATGGAGTATTTTATTGCGAATATAGCAAATAGCTTTTTCATGCAGTAAAACATTGATTTCCTTTGTTTGAGAGTGTAAGACTGCGGGACGGCAATGCCATGAACTAACGTCTGAATGCAGATCCT
Source organism: Chrysogorgia sp. JL179-B06 (assembly GCA_035772405.1). Classification (NCBI taxonomy): domain Eukaryota; kingdom Metazoa; phylum Cnidaria; class Anthozoa; order Scleralcyonacea; family Chrysogorgiidae; genus Chrysogorgia; species Chrysogorgia sp. JL179-B06. Next base: position 121,021 of record JAYKKM010000403.1, on the reverse strand, counting down.
AAATATATAAATGTGTCGTCCGTAACGATTATTTTTTCAATTTAAAACGTAGTTGAAAGGCACTGAACTACATAGATTGGACAATGCTGCTTCGTGACAGAGAAGGCAAATGATTTTTCCCATTGTTTTTTGAAGTGATGGCATACAAAGTCAATAACTGGGGATGAACGATAAAAAGAGGAGTAACTTATGGCTTAGCATGAGATCTTAAATCGTAGATGAATTGTACTGATATACAATCGCAGTTGCAACGCCCGAATTCAAATCTTCGCCGAAAAACTGATTACTATAGACTATAGTATAAATCATCCGTTTGAGTTATGCATATACATAGATAAGATAATGATTAGGCTTCTTATGCCGGGGAACGCTTTTCAGTCACCGCGTGTGCAGCTTGATGTCGTCTTGGACAGTCCACGGGTATAATAGTGCTTTGACGTTGCAACAATAAAGAGTAAAACAGAATTTATGGAGCATGAAATTACGTTAGAGAGGTCGGAAGGGAACATAAAGCCTCTGTTTGACGCCCTTGCTAAAGTTATTAAATTTTATTGTTATTAAGAATGACAAGGGCAGAAAGATTACAGGTTTATGTTATAGCAAGCTCATCAAAAGAAAACGTAAATTGCCATAATTAGTCAGCAGCTTTGAAGATATGAATGGAGGCACCGAAACGGATAATTGGCAATATTGACGAAACTCGCCGTGTTTTTTGACTCTTTATATCCACGACAAGATCTAGTGATTTCGGCGTTTGATCTCGGCAACGCTTTCCGCGCGTTATCTATTTTAATGAGTAAAACCTTGCCACAAACCTTATCTCGAAGTCGATTTAGCATAACGGGATGTATAGTTTTCCCACAAGATATTGTAATTATTTTACAACTCGATTATGGTGCTTTCTTTTGCCAAATAACGTTTATTGTCTGACGTTTAATCAAACTTGTAGAAGCCGTAGAGAGTTGAAGAACCCAGCAGTTCGCCTATAAGCCGGTCTTTTTGAACGTATCTACATCAAAGGTTCCGCCATTACTCTATACCGTTAGAGCAACAACATTTCTAGACATATATACATCACCTATTACCCATGACTGCAACTACTCATTTCGCTGTGCCAATGTACCACGGACTTAACACGAGACGTGGTCAATGATACTCTGGCAGTGACCGCTGCGTGACAGATGATAGATCGCATGGCTTGTTAATTTCTTATTTTCGCTGTGTTTATCGAATAATCAATACCACAATTAGCGCACGAACCGAGTATTTAGCCTCCTTGTGATTATTGAAAAACAGAGAAAATCTTGATAAATTAGAAATAAGGATTCTATTCTTCTATCGAGATAATAAAATCAATTAAAACACATGCCGCCTCTTAGCTTAGTAATGTTTTTTTGCCCGGTAATCATTGTGAGTACGCGTCGTTGGCATGTGCGCCTCGTTGGAGCGCGGGTACGCCGTCTTGTATTTAGACGGTCATAACGACAGGAGATAGCAGTAGAATTTGATGACCCCACAGGTTATATTGATCGCTCTCATTGTCTGAATCTACTCATAGAGAGTTCGGCGATCTGTTATTAAACTACAGCAGGGAGTAATGATTAAGCACCATTTCAATAGTTCTCAGTGAACATCTTTACAACAATAAAGCAATAGTTTCCGCCTCTGTGTGTCGCCGGAGTCCGACAATGTGCTCTGCTCTTTCAATGGCTGCATGGTAGCGTCAGCCACGCTCTCTACACCGAGAACTCAGTTTTCCCGGGTCATATTTACACGATTTATTTCAGCTCATTACGAAGATAATCATCTGCATACATCTCTTGTCTGATTGAATTTGTTTTAGGCATTAGAGCTTAACACCAAAATATTGAGATACTTCATTTAATAAACCTGTACAAAGCCGCAACCAATCATGAGTCGCGCGGTAATTAACGCCAACGGGATGGGTAATAAAACTGCTTGGCGGAGATATTAAAACCATAAATAACCAATGCTCTGCTAAATAGTCTTTGCGACTCAATATCACGTTTGTAACTGTCGTGAATGAGTTGAAAAAGGCCAGTGATGATAAGAATGTCACGCGCGAATCAACTTCAAAGAAGTAGTCCTTCAGCCGGCAGCTACAGCATCGCCAGTATTCTGAACCTTGGCCAGAATAATTCCAACAGACAATGCAGCGTTGATGATTCCGGTGAATGTAACACTACGAGGCACTCTCGACCAACAGATTTTTCTCCCTCTAAAGAGACCCCTCCATCCAACGACACTCTGAAAAAGAAACAGTTCCACGGTATGTGTTGGCTATATCAATTAACAAACTACTATCACAGTTTAAATCGTAAATTTTAAGTGCACACTTTTCATATTTTTAGAAGTGATAAAAGCTTTAAAAGTTTAAGTAGATAATAACATGTGAGTGTTACTATTAACTTTTTTAACCTTTATCTTCCTCAAAGATTTCTACACAACCTTCTATAACATTAGTAATAATAGCCTATAAATCCAAGTGTTAATTGCAAAAGAATGCTCGGAAGTGGCAAATTCATCGAGCATGTATGTCAAATAGCCTCATATATCGCACAATTAAATATGACTCCGGACGTGACAAAGAAAGGGCATCACCTTTTCTCGCTTTCTCACATTTACATCGTTGTGGGTGTTTTGACACTTGGAGCGGTATTTCTGTACCACAACAAAGATATTTATCAACGATCAATTCATTTAGTATGTTTTTCAATCTAAATCCTGCCAAGAATCACCAGTTATGGTCTAAAAAAACAATTTTCCAATTGCCATGAGGGTAAACAAGCAACGGCTCCCATTAAATGCCTCTGAAGAAATAACTATACAAGTGCTCATGCGTTTAGACAGTGTAGAAATACAAATGGAATTGAGGTTGATGAAATACCGTTATGAAATAGTGTGTATATAGGAGGTTCAGTTAAGTTTCGTAACTGTGACGAAAGGCTCGAGAAAATGTCTTCGCTCGAAACAACAGAGCTCCTAAACACTACTTCGGTAGCAATACAAACCTCAAAGAAAGATCTCTTTTAGTTTTTAGGAAATTTTATATTTGCGGTAGCAAAATAGATATTAGGTATTCTGGCCGTGATTTACGATTTCATGCTAACAAAATTTATCACAATGGACGATCAAAAACAAAATGGGTTATAATTAGGGCGTTTTTCCAAGACATTGCCGCCTAAAATATATAAGAATACCCCACTTGTTTTACTATAAATAGTCGCAGAAAGTTAAAATCAAGTCCTTTTTCATGAATACATACTGATATATCGTTCCAATTAACTGAGACAATTTTCAAACTGGTTGCCCCATCCAAACTAATAACACTGATATGAAATACTGATATGAAATACTGATATGAAATACTGAGCCATGTTAATCAAACCTTGTCTTTTCTACGAAGCATTTTGGTGTTAAATAATTTTTCAATTTGACGATTGAGAATTTTAAATTAGAACGAAAAGATTTAGAAAATTAAAAAGCCGAAGGATAATAATAATGTATATTATACACATTAATTGTGGAAGTCGATAGTCGATACATGGATGATTGTCAAGCTCAAACCCGATCAGAAAATGTTTCTGAGTCTCTGGAAAATGTCTCTGAGTCCCCTATTTGAGTGAGACCTGGAACGAGATCAAAAACGAGCTGATTGAAAATCATCCTCAATGGCCAATCTTGCTCAGATTGCTTATTGGAATCTAATCTCCTAACACTGCATGCTAGACGCCAATTGCACTCCGAAAGAACATTTGCTGATGTTTTGTCCAACCAGTCACACAAACTGTACCATTTACTTCCAGAACAAAATAGTTACAATCGCCTTAGAAATAATAGATCTTTTAACATTCATAATTGTAAATCTAAACGTTTTAAGAACTCTTTTATGATCGCAAGTGCACTTCTCGAGTTTGAACTCAAATTTTATTAATATTGTTCGTGTATATTATTAGATTTTAAGATATTTATTCATGTATTTTACTGCTAACTATTCATTGTAAAATTTTCGCAATTCAGAGTTACGCTGCAAGGAAGATTCTATTAGACTATATATATATTATTATATATATTATATTACAACACCGCGCATTTCAGCTAGTGACTACCGCATAGACAGTACACATATCAACCGTACAGAGTCTCGGGAGCTCAATATATATAGTAAGAGAGTCTCACCGGAAATCAGAAAGTTATAGGTTTGACGGCCGTCCGGAACTTTCTAAGAATTTGAGCTTGACGATCGTCCATGTATCGTCCGATAATAAAAACGCTAAAATATCCTTGGAAATGACTTACCCGAGATAAGATTGTAAGTGTTTTGATAGAATTTCAAGTAGACAACTAGCCTGAGAAGATCAGAGTAGACAACAGGTATTGATCAGTCCTTTCATCCGAGATCTAAAAATCGAATATTTTGTACATGCTGAAACATCGCCAGTTTGATTCTCTCCGCGTGGTTTTGATTCAAAAAGTTGTAAGGCATCATATAAAACTGATTCATTCAGTCATAGATTTTTCATGATTAACATTGATAATTGTTAATTAGTACACATCCAAATATATATGAGACTGAGTCTACCTGCAGCTGATTAGCCGACCTCTGCATGCATGCAACCGAAGATGACTAGATTTTTAGTGTAGGCTGAATATTGAATGGATAAACATCTGATTCTACTAAAATATATAAATAAGAGAACTTCAAAATGTCGAAAAATACTTACGTTGCCGTTCAGACCTGAAGACTCAGGACATGCACATCGTCCAAAACGTCGTCAATAGAAATACGTATATAAGAAAGTATTTATCGATTGATGTTTGTACTGCATGTATCAGTAATGCTTGCAGGATGTGCCATTATAATATATACACTGATGTAGTGAACGTGGAAGCTTGGAGTAGACAGACAATACATTGACGATCGTCAAGCTCAAATCCTCATCTCGGACAGGTATTAAACCTGTAACCTCTGATTTCCGGTGAGACGCTCTACTGACTATTGATCGTGAGCCAAGCTCCCAGATATTCACCGTATATATATATATATATATATATATATATATATATATATATATATATATATATATATATATATATATATATATATATATATATATATATATATATATATATATATATATATATATATATATATATATTATATATATTATATATATATATATATATATATATATATATATATATATATATATATATATATATACATATATATATATATATATATATATATATATATATATATATATATATATATATATATATATATATATAATATACTGGTCTTATAGTAAGCTATTTCTATTTTCTCTCCAAGGCGAAAAAATGAGCGATCCAACCAAGTCAGATGAAAAGAAACTTGACATTAATGACCGCAAACGACCAAGAACAGCATTCTCTGCTCATCAAATCAAGGAGTTGGAGGACGAATTTGAGAAGAATAAGTATCTCACCGTCTCAAGAAGAGTGGAAATGTCGAAATCATTGAAATTAACAGAAACACAAATCAAGATTTGGTTCCAAAACCGGCGAACGAAATGGAAGCGTAAGCTCGCTGCTCAAATGGAATACGCCCACAATCTTTATACGCAAAGCATTTTTAATCAACCGCCTTGTTTCAACACCAACAATCAACCTATTCAGTACTTTACCTATAATCAGGCTTCTCCAGAAACACAGTCGCCTCTGCATTGTTGCCATCAGAGCAGTTTAGTAAGACAACCGTTTCCTTTCCCCTATCCCGCTTGTACTTTAACAACTAGCTTTCCGCAGACTGGTGATCTCCGACATCCGTCTTTATAGGCCACCATAGTATAAGCGTCTACTTAGCTATTTATTTAACTATTGAGCTGGATATTTAACAAGATGTATATATTTATGTATATATGTGGATATGCACGACGAATACATATATATATATTATATATAGCGTCAAAGAAAACCTTTAAATAAAATTCAAATGCATTATGTTTCGGGCACAGCCTGCACTAGGTTTTGAAGAAGAGATTTCTTTATATGATGCTATAAATTTTAATTTAAACTTTTTTGTGAGCGTGTTCTTGATGGTTATAATATAATATAATATATATATTTTGTGATATCATAATCAAATACTTGATTTCTTCCTCGTTTAGCACTTTAATTTAGCAAAACATTCCGCCATTTTGTTTTCTCATTTACTAAGGCCAATATATATATATATATATATATATATATATATATATATATATGTATATATATATATATATATATATATATATTACCTATATATATATATATATATATATATATATATATATATATATATATTTCAACGTTCCGTGAACAACGTTCCGTGCTTCCTGTATACAAGAGCCGGTGATAAGCTCGCTACTTGAGGAAGTCTTGCGAGAGGCTTCGCTCTACTTCGTCGAAGATGAGATGTCTTCCTGTAGAGATTTGAGAGTCAGGGCGATGTATAAATATGTATATGATGTTTGACTGTTCTGACCGTGTCTCAATAGCTCAGTGGTTAGAGCGCCGATGCGTTGATTCGGAGACCTCGGGTTCGATTCCCGGTTGGGGCAGTCAAATTTTCATATACATATATTTGACTATTATAGATTGTAGACTATGAAGATTGTAAAATTTTGGGATTTTCCCTCTTAGATTTCTCTGAAAACTTGCCTCAAAACGTAGGAAATGGTGTACCCTAACCTCGTACCCAGGTTCTTCTCAGACCCCGGGGAGCGCCGGGATGTGGTAAGGGCTGGACACGTGACTCCAAGGATATTGGATTATTTTGTAATCTTTCTTATTCTCGCTTGATCATCTGGGGGGCCGGTCGCTGAAAACATACCATAATACCAGCCTAGAATATGCTTTTCCGCGCGCTACTATGGGGGCTGGTGTATAAATAACTCCGAATTCTTTGGAAAAAACGAAAATCAAAATACTACAATTTATTCAAAATACTACAATTTATTGGAAAGACAGTACGGACTGCAGACAGAAGTTGAAAGATGGTGGATCACTTCGAAAACTACGTTGATAAATAAAGTTCTAAATAAAGTTCATTCATTCATTCATTCATTCATTCATTCATTCATTCAAGGTTGATTTACTGGACATTTGTTGCTGTCATGTTAAAGATAAATGATGATCAACGCCAGAACAGTTCGAATTTACAGTTTGACTGTTGAAAGCATCTATAGGAATTTCAGATTTCTGGTGTAGTTTCGGTCTCGACGTTTTATATTCAAACTGCATATTTCGAACTGTTCTGGCGTTGTTCATCATTTATCTTTAATATGACAGCAATTAAATGTCCAGTAAATCAACATATTTTTCAAAGTAATCCACCATCTTTCAACTTCTGTCTGCAGTCCGTACTGTCTTTCCAATAAATTGTAATATTTTTAAATTATCCATATACTGTACTTTCAATTATAAACGTTTGTGGTATGTTTTCACAGCGATCCGGCCCCCCGGATGATATAAGCGAGAATAAGCCAGGTTGAACACTCAAAGTTTTGTATGCATGTGGTTACAAAATAATCCAATATCCTTGGAGTCACGTGATCAGCCTTACCAGGGTCTTCTCTTCCCTCGCTCCACTCCCCTCCCATCCCGGGCGCTCCCTCCCCGGGCACTGAGAAGACCCTGCATACGAGGTTGGGTGCACCCTAGGTGTCTGGGGCCCTCGCCCTCAATATTTAAACCGTACTGACCGCTCTCATGCAGATTTCATTACAGTCATAGACCTCTTTCATAATGGCTACAATCTTAAATATTCTTTTATGTGCATATAAATTAGCCTTTACAACCTCGTTAGGAAGCAAAGATCCTTTGAATAAATTAGCCTTTACAACCTCGTTAGGAAGCAAAGATTCTTTTGAATTGCTGACACGCAAACGAGGCCATAAAGGCTAATTTAAATGCACATAAAAGAATATTTAAATTAGCCGCCATTATGAAAGAGATCTATATAGTGGCGTTCTTCGGTTCTTGCTTCACGAACAGCAATCGGTGAACCGGGAATCGCGAATGGCGTAATTTTCAACTACAAATTACAAAGATAATGAAGGATTTGAAATCCCAATGGAGGACTAAAAAAATCTAAAGTGATGACGGTGTTAGATAGCGAGTTTGAATGTAGAAATGAAGTATACGTATACATTTTCTAGTACATTTATACAAGCTGCAAAGTTTATTAACTGGCCTTACTAATGCTGACGTTCTAGCAGTTTTCAGAACGTGAAAAATCTCTCAGTCAGTGACGTCTGTCGGTCTGTGTAGAACAAAGACGACGCCAAGTTTACTTTTAGGACTTTAAATTATTAATTTTCTTTGGTTTTTTTCCGTGGTTTTAAGACGTGACTTAAATTCTCTAATGATATACGTTCCCATCAGCATGATGTTATAAAAATTATCATACAAGACAAAGATAATGAAGGATTTGAAATCCCAATCGAGGACTAAAAATCTAAAGCGGTGACGCTGTTATAGATAGCAAGTTTGAATGTAGAAATGAAGTACATTTTTCTAGTTCATACAAGTTTCAAAGTTTCTGAAAAACCCAATATGTGAGTCAACGTTTAACTTTACTAACTAGCCCTACTATAATGCTGACGTGAAAAAGCCCCAAATGCAGTGTTGTCGCAAGACCTGGAGAAGTGGGGGACATCGCTACAACTCGACAAATGGCTTGGAAACCAGGCTGAGAATAGCTTGGTTTCCAACAGAAGTGCTCCACCTAATTTAATGGTTGTTTCTGGTAGTGCTAACCCTAAAAACTAAGTCACGAACTTTAATCCCAAACATGCCCGAAAACCTAACCCAAAGTATTATTGGACCTAACACCCATCCACCCCTCCCCCAAGCGTTTCTCACCGGATTTAGAAGAATTTCAAAATTGGTCTTGAAGAAAAGTGCCACTAAGAGACTTGTCCCCCCTGTCCCCCGCTTGGCGACGCCCCTGCCCCAGGGACATCACAACGCCAAATTTACTTAAAGAACTTAAATTATTCATTTTATTTGGGTTTTCTTTGTGGTTCTAAGACGTGACTTGCTTAAACTCTCCGATAATATACGTTCAAATCAGCATGATGTGAAGGAAATAACTGGAGAATGCTCACGAAATATTTCTTAGGCTAGAAACCGTTTGCATTAACACATGAACATGTAAAACAGAAAAAAATAACAACACGGAAAGGAGGAGGAAACGCACGTTGGAGACTAAAGCGAAGCTAAAAAGTTACGGCATTTGTGTTCATGATGACACCACCTCCAAGGCTTGAAATCGCGCTTGAAATCGGTCCAAAACCGATCAAAAATCGCTTGAAATCGGCCCAGTTAAAGTGACGGTAATTTCACACATTTTTTATCCGATATCGGTGAACGCAACGTCGGTTATTTGTTTTTTCCGATTTCAACTCATATTTCAACTCTGATATTTATGATTGTTATACATTCGTGCGCGTAGGAGATTTTTTGAATAAAATTGGCGAGCAATTTCGGGCAATTGTTTTGAGCATTATCGCCGTGAAACGTTTAAGAAGTAAAATTCATATGTTAAACTATTTTTACCATAAATGTTTTGCAGTACGATTGTTTTGCAGTACCCCATCGACATCATGCTCTGCCGCAGAGTGTTGATTCGCTTAAAACGAGTGAAGACTTGCATAACCTCCCTATAACATCGAACGCGCGCAAATGAAATCATTGAAGGTGATCGAAATGGAGCGAATATTTGATGTATTGAGGAATGGCGGTGGAAAAGCCAGACGGACTTGTTCTTTTTCTGAAAGCTGGTTGCAACTAAAGTATTCGTTCATATGATCAATTTTATCGTCGTGCTGCAGGTCTGTTTAGAAGTAGGGAGTTTATGAACTGCGTGTGTGTTTCTGTTTGATTTCTTCAAAGCTATACCCATACAATATTCTTGTGATCTGTATAATCTTTGAGAATATTTCCTGTTGATTTAATAATATTTGCCGTAATATTGTCAATTTCTTTTATTTTGTATGGCTGATGAGGAAACTAGTGCATTGAATACGAGCTAAAAATACGATATTTGGCTCTTAATTTTTCGGGCAAAAATGCGTAATTACTTAAAGGACATTGGCAACAAAAAAATAAGTAGCCGGAATATCGTAGTTTGAGGTTGTAAAAATGCTCGTAAAGCATATTAATTACACTGTCAAAGTTGCTAACCTGAATCATTGTCCGCCATCTTGGATGTATTTTCAATATGCGTGTGACGACGTCACAACCGCGGTAAAGCGAAATTTTTATCTAGCCATCCTCGTGTCTTTATACGTTTGAAACTTGATTTTTGTGAATGTGTTTCTTTTTCAATTGAACCACATCATTTTAAAAAGCATTCCGCGGAAACTGGAATGTATTACCGGACTTTTTAAGATTCAAAACACTCAACTTTAGTTCATTTAAGAAAACCCTACTTGAATACTATTGTGACGTACGCTCTTTATTCCATCTATAACCAGGACGACCCACGTGGAAATCCATTTGCCTAACATGTAACTCGGCACGTCGCCTCGAGAAATCCCTCACTTGTTGTTGTTGATTTTTGCTACAGACTTTTCTTTTCACCTTAGTTAATGTGCTTATTTATGTAAATATAACCTATATTTTATAAATAAATAAATAAAAACTTGGCCACCCACAGAGTGGTGTGACGTCACCAACTTCCCAGTTAATTAGGCAAAGTATTACAACAAGATGGCGGATGACAGGATTGTCTTTGGTCTAAATTAGTGTTGTTGTTTTGTACAAGAGTAGTTTTGTTTCCTTGGATTACCTTCGTATGCCTGTTTGTTAATCATAAATTGTGATTTATGTTGCCAATATCCTTTAACCCCAAACAGAATTGGGCTGCTACGCATATGGTCAGGGGCGTGGCGGCGAAGGCTCTGCAGGGAACGAGATTGTAGCAGGGGGAGATAATTGGGATCGGGGCATGGCCGTAGAAATTTTGGAAAATAGGGTCTCTGAAATATAATTTCCTGCCTTCTGAGAGTAATTTCGAACAAGTTTGAACTGACGGAAAATCGACCTACAATTCTAAAGATTTTAGTATTTTCTATTCTTTATCGCCGAAAGACTTCCGTAACAATTTATCTATTTGTGCTACTTTTCACTAAGCTTTTGTCGAGGCATTACGTGTGTATGGTCATGTATTAGTTGATTGGCCATCGGATAACGCTACAGTACTACAATAGAATTCGACCCGTTGTTTTCACTTGAGTCACGTCAAGTGTTCGAAATGTCTCTTAAAAACAAGAAATTGTTATGAATCAATGTTTTACAACTATACGGTGCAACAAAAATCATTTTGAGACTTTCTCTAATTTTACCTAAATTATTGGGGACTGCCACCGCCAGTATCACCCCCGTTACGTTCCTTCAATCATCTGTGTCGCGGAGGTCACAACTAACTAGAATTAGTATATATTGCTAAACAAAAAGCATGCCTCACGAAGATTCTTCGGACCTTGATTATACACGGCTATAAAATTGCAATGTTGGCAAACCATTTCAAGTGATTTCAAAAAGTGATTTCTTGGTACGGTCACAGAATAAGTTAATTAACCAGAATCCAACTCGGCGTCGGCAACTTTGATGTTTATATCTCTGCGCATGTCACCTCGCGCATCTCTGATATTCGACATCTTGGAAAGTTCATCCCGGAAACGGCTAAAAAGGATAACTCAAAGGGAAATTTCTGTTTTAGTCTGGTCTTTATTTTTGGTTAGGTTAGGGTTAACTACGGTTAGGATTAGTATTTTCTTAGTGTTAGTTTTATGTTAGGATTATTTTTGGTTAGGGTAAGGGTTAGTATTCGGCATAGGCAATCTTTACGACGGCGACAGTTAATAAGAAGTACAGTGTATGGAACCTCCATATAACGAACACTTCGGGACCGAATTTTGCTGTCCGTTGTTTGGAGGTGTCCGCTGTCTAGAAGTTTTTATTAATAAATAATTTCATCAGTTTATGGACTTACTGTCCGTTATCAAGAGTGTCCGTTAGTACAGGTTCCACTGTATTTATTATATCATGACCAAATACGCAATACTAACTTCTTATTAACCTAAAGCGCGGTCATTACGGGAAAATATCAGACCGATGTCTTGACAGTACGGATCGAGCCGGTGGGCGAGGTTCGTACATAAAGACCGAGGTCTGATATTTTCACGTAATGATCAAGCGATCGAGGTTAATAAGGTTTATTATATGGCATGGCTTTTTTAAACAACATACTTTACATAATTTTTGAGTGACAGAATCGTCATTTTCAATCTTGTTCTTGTTCTTCTATTGCTTTCATGATAGTAAGACTCCCTTTTAGATTGTTCATCGTCCGACTCGCACATCATTTAGTGCTTAATTTACTAAATTCGTTCAATTTTTGCTGCTTTTGAAACTTTCCTATCGTTGTTCGGCTCCTTTGTAAACAAAATGGTTGACAAAATAATACCAAGAAATAACGGACCGGCACGTGACGTGTCTCAGCCAATCAGAGCACGCAATTTCACCGGAAGTAGCTTGTGCCATATAATAATTTGTCGTAATGACATGCACAGGAATTGCGAGGGTATTACAAACGTTGTTATTGCCCTAGGAATTTAAAGCTAGGCATAAAACTACCACGACAAAACTCTTCAAAATATCCGAAAATCAATTTTTAGTAGCAGCTTGTTTACTCATTGTTATTTTTTTCTTAGTTAAAATCTTGAGTGACAAAAAAACATTTAGAAAGTGCGAATTTTTTTGACGAATTCGAAGGCCGCCGTTAAACCGTCGGAAATAAATTGAAAACTTTATAAAGAAACAAGTAACCCTATTATAGTGGTTTGGGATAGGAAGAGTCACCCCAGTCCCCCTGTATCCGCCCTAAATTGAACTTCATTTTCTTGTCACTGTCTACTGACTATTATTTATTTCAACAAGTGTCTAACAGTCATTACCATTTCATTCATATTTGCAATGGCATTCACAAACCAATATAAAATTCAATGCATGTACAATAGTTGTAAAAACTATTAATATATCAAATTAAACAGACCATTGCATGTTTTAATATTTTATATTGGGAATGGTAATACCTGATTGCAGATGCAGGTTAGCTACCAGGTTAGCCACCTTATTCCAGATTGATTGTACATTTTTCAACATTTTCTTTTTTCAGTACATGTATTTTGTTACAATTTACTTTTGCCACATGAACACAAGTAAAAATGTCCTAGTGCAACTCTTCAGTTCATATTTAAGCCGTTGTTTGCACCCAACAAAATTCTCGTTTATAATGCAATGGCGAATGTTGATATGCACACATGCATTGTACAATTGTATCACATTTACTGTACTAAGATGATAATCGTATGTGACAAATTGTGCCAAATACGTACTAATATTGGGTATGTTACAAGTGTTGCAGTTTTCGTTTCTAACGTAGACACATGTACGCATTGCGTACCTATTTTTTCTATATCGGAAACATCTTGTCGGCAGCGTCGCAGTAGTTGCCGACCATAGTCGGGAAAGTTGAACTGAGTTCAACTTTCACAACAGTCGCCAACTAGTCGCAGTGTAGCAACGATATGGAAACACAAAATATTGCCTGTCAACGTCGTCGCCCACAGTAAATGTATCCCATAATGCTCTTTGAGGATAATTTCAAAATGGTCCCAAGTAAAGCAATAAGGTTATTCAAAATTATGAAACAATCTACAATAAAGCTTGCAAAGATTATAAAGACCATAAACACAATCCAAAATCGATGCTTTTGCTTTCTTAATTTTTTCGTCCGTCTTGTGTCTCAGCGCTAAACCAGTAAACAAAATAGTTGACTCTGGAGCAATAACCTCTCGTTTGCTGCCGCCATTTTTTTAAAAATCAACCCGTTGTCGGCGATGTTCGAGATTTTATGGAAACATGAGTAGAAATAGAAATTACATAACTCAAAACAATTAGTCCAATCCCACATGCATGCAGGCTTATTGCTCCGTAATGCCACAGTTGTTTAACTCCCACAGGGGTTGCGTGGAATTCCACGTTTATTTTCAATGATTTTAAGCACATTGCAATTTACATATCCTGCACTCTCGTCCAGAAAAACGGTATTCCTGCCAATAACAGTCAAGAACGCAGATTTGAGAATTTTTTAGTTTAGTAAGTACATACATTACTGTAGTTGTTTGCATAGGTCAGGTGTATCTAACATCACATTTATGTTATATTACTGTTATTTCGTTTCAAATAATAATGAAGCGTTGAGCAAGTATATTCATATCCTGTTTCTTGAAACACTTCGTCAAGCACTTCAGGATGTTACCGCGAGCACAATTCCATAATGACCAGTTCCTCGTGTTACCTCAATGACGCGGCCGTGCTGACATTTCCTAACATTCGAAATGTACAGAGAAATCATTTTCTTCTGCATCGTCTGCATTTTTTATAGGTACAAACAAAGACAGACACCTCAACACATTGGCTTGTGACAGTTGTACCGGCTGTGGATAATTAAACGGGTGTAAATCCAATCCCAGTTCACGCTTATTTGTAAAAATTTGCAGGTCCTTCATCACGCAGCGAACGTCGATTTGTCCAACTGCGTTAAAAAGCGATAAAAAATTCATCATGTAAATAGATAAAAATAAGAGTGCATATGCAAATACATAGATTGATAGTTGATACTATATTATTTGCAGGAAGAATATGTTTACATTTGTTTTGTCCAATAAAAGTATCACTACAATTTAAATAAAGCATATGTTCTACTAAACAAATTTAATTAACACCTTGATTTCTTTGTTTGACGTTTCTTGGTTGGATTTACTTTTCGTTTGTTGGGCCATGACAGAGCAGTTCTGTGTTGTATGTGCGTTCGCTATATACTTTCCGAGGTGCAGCTGTATACATGTAGTATAGTATAATCCGGTACATAACTCCTTTAGTATTGATTCTATAAATGATATATACTGTTAAAATCTCCTCAATGACGTATATCACTTTGCGTTTCACTCTCTGACGAGGGCCACATACTGTAGTTTGGAAATGTTTTTACTAGTGTACTAACAACAAAAATGATTGGTAGTAAAACTAAAGTTATCCGATAAAATAAAATTACCAGACTTCAAAACACTGAGAAGTGAGTGATTCTTCAAAACACTGAGAGAAAATCCATATGAAATTAAAATTGGCCAAATGTCCTCCGATTTCAAATCCTTCGTCACGGCGTTTATTTTCTTGTACGCATTTTATTGATTTAGGTATTTTATAGCACAACGTAAAAGTCACAGTAGTGATGTTAATACTGACTAATAAAACGTGTTGTGCTGTGTAGGCAATGTAGAAATACAAATCAAATATCTAAAAAGGTTGTACGTGTCCTGCCGAAATAGCGTGATAAGTTGTCTAACGAGCGAAGGCCCTTCGTCAGAGAGTGAAACGAGGGGGCTTCGCTCGAAACGTTAGACAACTTACACGCTATTTCGGCAGTATACCAACCTTTTTAGATGTTTATTAATACTCATGACTATATATTGTCTCTCGTATTCTTGATTTTATATACTTCCGCTTGACAACTAGATGTTGCATGATATCTCTGTAATTGTCAATACCAAAATAAAAAAAGATTTCCACGCCAAAATATATTTTATTCACTTGCTATTGCTACATATTCTCGGAAATGCACGCTAACGGTTTATTGTTTACACTGTTTTGCAACGTCACCATATTTAGTCTATAGGTTCGTTTAATATATATAACAATACAGTATATACTATTTTTCCGGGAAGAAATTAAATGATAAAAAGATTAAATGGTTAAAAACAGTTGTTACTCTGAGTTTTACAGCTCTAAGGCGATCTTCAGACTAAAAGTTTGGGGATTCGGTGAGGTGCGTTTTAGTTTGCATAACATTTATTTTCGTGCCGGCGTTTAGAAATAAGTTCAGAACTTTTGGGAAGGGATTGTTTACCAGCGTTTAAAATGCAAATTTTTTTCTCGGATGATAAATTACAATGCTATCTTGGCGCTTCTTGCAATAGCATACACGCTTTAAAAATGGCCACTTGATCGAGTGATTAACTTTTAGTTTATTCATATCTCATCGTATTTAGATAGGGCGGTTTTTGTTGAGTGCTTCTTGTGCTTAAAGAAATAGTAATGATTTTTGAAGCGGGTTGTGAATATGTGCTCCGTCATGCCAATGTAGACTTTGGCAGTCAGATTTATGATATAATGATTATATATATATATATATATATATATATATATATATATATATATATATATATTATATATATATATATATATATATATATATATATATATATATATATATATATATATATATATATATATATATACAATAACTTGTTTACTACGCGCATTCTCATTGGTTGTTGGCCATGATCTATTTGAGGACAGATGCACGGATCATGTCAGTTCACGCCATACACGTCAGCCGACTGCTTTTATCTTTTTTCATGCACCAGCAATCGCCAAAGAGCTAATACGCCTTGTGAATGGTTTGTTTCCAATTTTTATTGTATAAAACAAATAGACTCCATTTTGCCGCGTTGTCTGTTCAGTTATTAGGGACCTTATAAGCTCTACGACGGCAATCTAGGACGGCGACGGCAGTGAAAGCAATATAAATTTTAGTATTTGAATGAATCCACGGTCGATTGACTAGCGTATTTAACACTCAAAGTTTGTTTTATGATCTCCAAAACGCTTCAATATTTCTAAAACGATTGTAGTGTCAGTTTTAAGGAACAGTTCTCATCTCTCCGCAAGTTACCGTCGTCCTAAAGACGTGAAAATGCTCTCAGTGGCGTTGTAAACAGAACGAGGACGGCGTTGAGATTACTCTTGGAAATAAAAATTATTCACTATTTTTGTTTCGCATAAAGATTCTTTTGTTTGAAAGACGTCGCCGTCCTAAGGTCCCATCAGAGGACGTCAGAACGTGGTAAGAACATCAATGATTCAGTGACCCACTATATATATATATATATATATATATATATATATATATATATATATACGTGTAGGTTTTGGTCTACGAAATGCAAAGAGTGCTCAACAACATATAGTTAGAGCAAATAATAGATTTTCGCTTACCTCAAAACTGGTCTGCTACAACTTGTTTCAAAACTTGTTTCATCTGAAAAAATCCAAAGACTGCCTGAAGATTCTTTTACAGATGAAACAAGTTGTAGCAGACCAGTTTTGAGGTAAGCGAAAATCTATATATATATATATATATATATATATATATATATATATATATATATATATATATATATATATTGCTGTATAGTGAATGTAGGAGCTTGGATAGTCGATATATATTTCGTGAACAATCGTCCAGCTCAAATTCTCAGAAAATGTTTTGTCCCGGAAAGGTATCGATCCTTTTCTGATTGCCAGTGATTTGAACTAGACCAATATATGTACTGATATATGTGACAGTTACTTTATATCAGTAATGCATTTTTAACATTTTCTGATGATTTGAGCTTGACGATCGTCCAAATTCATGTTACACCTTACCATATATACACTGTTATATTTAACAATCTACCGATGAGTTGATCCCTAAGCGAAGCGATTTAATAGCCATGTTTTAATATTAGAAACCTTATATACTTCATAGAAAGAGTCTTACCGAAGAAATAAAAGTCAATTAATTAGTTTTAAACAGCAAAATAGATACGTGCTTCATGTCTGTGTCACTTTAAAATTTCGATCAGTTTTGTATATATGCAGTTTCTACAAATTCTTCAGGAATTTCCAGGAATTTACTTTATATTAACTTAAATCCTTCATGGAACGTTATGTTAAAGCAACTGGCATTCCGTGCGCGTAGATATGTTGCACTGATCAGGGAAGTGTTTGAAAATGAGGAACACTCAGCATGCAGTCAGCGAGTCAAACAACGAGACTCATGATATACATATGCAGATGGATGTCCAAGTAACATACATGGAGGGGCAAGGGAACCATGTTCAATGCAGCTGTTTAGTGTAGTTATAAATTAAGATTATTAAAATACAGTAATTACCAGACAAATAAGATACGATAAAATTAAAAATAAGATATTATTAAAAATAAGATACGATAAAGTCTTATGCATAAACATGCCTTTAAAAATATTCCTGTTTAGTCAGAAAAATAAAATAAAGATGTGAAACTGATGTAAGATTAACAAATAGATTCCATTTGCCGTTGTCTGTTCAGTTATAGATGTACAGATGACGTCAGAACGTGGTAAGAACAAAAAAGTGGCCCACGAGACGGAGTCGAGTGGGTCACTGATGTTCTTACCACGTTCTGACTTCCTCTGTGTATCTATAACTGAACAGACAACGGCAAAATGGAATATATTTGTTAATCTTACCTTTATTTTATTTTTCTGACTAAACAGGAATATTTTTAATTTATATTTATATTAATTATTTATATTAATTATAAGATTTTATCGTATCTTATATTTTTAATAGTACCTTGTCTGGTAATTACTGTATTTTATTACAACACAAATTTATTACAACAAAAAATGGAATCTATTTGTTTTACACAATCAAAAACAACCCCAAATGTTTATCAAAGCTGTTGGGGCATGAAAAAGCTGCTGATGTGATTAGACGCCATCCATGTATCTGTTCTTTAATAGATCATGGGCAATGAAAAATCGAACCAATGAAAATGCGTATATAAGTCACGTGATTGTATGATAAAGTATAGTCAACGAATCTTGATGAAAGTTTGTTCTTTGTTCACGTTTATAACACATTGATTTTTTAGTATAATGAAGTAACAGCAACGCTTGAGTTCAATGGCGTGCTGTTTACATTTAACCGCGCTTTGACGTTTGCCGAGTTTCAAGACCACATCTCGATTGTCTATGATAAAGATGAAACAATCTGAAAAGTTTACATTGTCATTGAGACATTTAAACGCAGTGTTTTTGCTTTAAATTAAGTTCCTTTATATTATTTTTAATCCTGTTTTTATGTATTGTGAAGTACGTATAATTAAAAATATATAACTCAGTACATGTCATGCATGATTTAATTTGTTATATATTGTGCTATAGGAAAGGTTGGTGTACTGCCGAAATACGTAACACTCTCTAACGAAGGGCCTTCGCTTGAAACGTTATGGAGGAGGGTTGGCCCTCTTGGTAGGGCTAGCCCTCTTTACCGAGATCTCGCCTCTCGGTCAAACTTTATGTAAAATTTGTTTTCGTTTATATGAGAGGAGGACCAGCCCTCCTATAGGCGAGATCTCGCTATAGACTACCCGGGATCTCGCCTATGAGGGCTGGAAATTTTCCATGTAAACGCACTCTGGTGCTGGCCCTCCTATAGGAGGGCTGGAAAGTCAAAGCTCCGTACACGCGACAAAGTCGGTCTTCGCCCGTATATTGTTAGACAACGTTTTATTTCACAAGTTCTGCTTGTTTATACGTAAGTTTCAAATTGAAAACTTGTGCGGGAAAATGGGATTCTGCGGAAAATGCGAATTTTAATCGCGAGAATGCTCAATATTGCAATAAGACCCCGCTAAGAATAGATAACCGTGCCTTATTTGACGCGAACATCTTGGAGTTTGAAGTCTGTAAATAACTAAAGGTTAAAACCAGTGATCAATATTTTGAATTTAAAGCTACGTTTTGTTTAAATGGACCTTTGCAATTCAGTATTTCCCTTCTTTGAGAGCCACGCCTGCATGCACCCCTGCTACACTCACTAATTCGGCAGTACATCTCAGAATATACGATTTGTATGATTTAATTAGGCTGCCCTGCATGAGTTACTATATTTTTATATTCTTCTGCGAATACTTTCAGTAAATGTTCAGGGGAACTTCACTAAAAGATAAAAAATACTTAAAGTATAATGGTGAATAAATGAGGTCTGGCTAGGTATCCTTTCCCTGCGTCTCCTTGTGTATATAAACTGGTACAAAACACTTAATGCGATAAAAAATATACTGTTTCTCAGAGCATTATAATGCATATTAAATAGTTTGTTTACTTTTGTTAAGTTGAAATACATATTAAAAATGCTATAAAATAAACTGATTTGGTTTGTACGACATAAGGTATGTCGATGTGGTATGTCGATGTGGTATGATGTCGTATTTGAAACGTTTGTTATATAGTTGTTAATTTTTTTGTGATTGTGTTGAGTAAATTAAATAAACAAATTAAACCTCCCTCAAGGATTCCTATCACTGCATGATCTATAGATATTAAAAACGACTTAAGGAGAGAGTTTTAGTTTCAAAGCCGCCGCGATCTGACAAGCGTTTTAATCTTAAGAAATGTATTTCATTTTAGTGCCGCGATAACCACTTTTTATATCGTTGTCAAGGGATGCATACGGACCACGTTTGATTTCCAACTCGGCATGCAGCCTAATTATTAAAGTTAATTTTAGCTTGCATGTGGTCGACTCGAAATTATTCAAATAGTTTTTATATTTTATTCAAGAAATCATGGTTCGAAAGTTAACATCTTGATCAAATGCAATGATGGATTAGTTGATCTGGCAATAACGTTGCGAGCATTTTCAAAACTTTTTTTTTATTTATAAATAAAATAATCTAAAACTGTTGATACCAACCTTTAAAGTGTATTTGATTTGTTTTTTTGTATCACAGACGACTTGTCTTAAGTCCAATCTATGCGTCATACGATTTTTGTATATACTATTGCCTATATTTACTAATAGATTAGAGAGCTTCAGATAATCGTAGTCGTCTTTCATCTGAGATTGAGTATTTTGAAATATATCGTGAATGCCGATAACTGCGAGTTAAACGAAAACTAAACTAAACTAACTTTTATTTATACTGGATAACTCTATCAGTCATTAAACTGTTCTCCCTAGAGGTCTAGTAAGGGCCATCCCTCATTGGTCCAGTGTTATTATACAGGAGGAACCGGAGTACCCGGAGAAAACCTGCGGTGTTTAATTGGTAGAGTCAAACTGGAAGCACTCTTCTCACTTGCGGCCAAGGCGAAATCTTTAATCTGATAACTGCACTGAGCAGGAATCGAATCCGCGGGTTGCAGAGGTGAAATACACGTGTACTACCCACTGTGCCACCAGTTGATATCAGCACGAGGTATAGTGAATGCAAATGGCGTCAAAGATGACGAATCTCGCAGTCATATACAATTGTCAAATGTAAGATAACCCATGACCATGTCTACTCCAAGTTCCCATATTCACTACAGCAATGTAATATAACCCAAGCATTAAGGATATATAGTGACTGCCGCGCGCATATACATGATATATCAATCGAACCAGTCGAACCTTCGGCTTCTCTCACCATCGATAGCTCACTATATTTATAGAGCGTCTCACCGGCAATCAGAAGGTTACAGATTATATATATAAAATATATATACAGCCTCGCTAGAGCATTCACTCTGACGAAGGTCGCAGTTAGCGACCGAAAATTTAGTCGAACGTTTTAAAGTTTTTACTAAATGTTTTTAATAAAATTTTTAAACAGTCTCAGATCAGATATACAACTCAACTTTTAAACATGTTACCTACGGATCGCCCAAATAGTATAGTATATATATATATATATATACTATATACTATATATATATATATATATATATATATATATATATATATATATATATATATATATATATTATATATATATATATATATATGTAATATATATATATATATATATATATTTATATATATAAATATATATATATATATATATATATATATATATATATATATATATATATATATATATATATATATATATATATATATATATATATATATATATATATATATATATATATATATGGTCAAATATATGTATATGAAAATTTGACTGCCCCAACCGGGAATCGAACCCGAGGTCTCCGGATCAAGTTGTAAAGCCTCCTGTATACAAGAGCCGGTGATAAGCTCGCTACTTGAGGAAGTCCTGCGAGAGGCTTCGCTCTACTTCGTAGAAGATGAGATTTTAGAGTCGGGGCGATGTGTAAATATGTATATCATGTTTGACTTTCTGACCGTGTCTCAATAGCTCAGTGGTCAGAGCGCCGATGCGTTGATTCGGAGACCTCGGGTTCGATTCCCGGTTGGGGCAGTCAAATTTTCATATACAAATATTTGACCATTAATAAATCCTCTCTTCATCTAAAGAAAATATATATATGTGTGCATGTGTGTGTGTGTGTGAACGAAGGCAAAGCCTTGCGAACACAAAGGCAAAGCCTTCTAAGCCCTTGGTACAATAAAATTACACTTTTTCATGAGTTTGTACTTAATTTCACTTCTTAGTCATGTTTTCCCTAGGCTGCCGGAGTCTGTATTCAACCTCACTGTGGAAACATGAAGAAGTGAAATTGTTTATGATTAACCAACACTCATGCTGAAAGCATGCAACTGAAAAAGTTGACTCGAGCGGGATGGCTCACCCCGCCTTCGGGACACCGGTGCACTGTTCAACCATGAGTTAAAGAACAATGTGCTCTTTTTATTCAACAAAATGACTCCTGCAGTTAAACTAGCAACAGTCGACTCGACGGCGCAACTAATACAGCAGGGGACCGGTTCCCTCCGACAAATAAAAAAGTTGACTTTAGCCGTGCTGTTAATCATTCAGTGTCACCGGAAAGACACAATATCAACGTATACCTGCTCTTATACAATGTAATCAAAACTTGTTGTTTTCGCTAAATTCGTCATTCCCTCAGATTAAGTCAGAAAAAGGAAATGAATCGATTTATTGCTAGATAACTCTTGCATGCCGGATTGCTATATTTTTTCGTTCGAACTTCGAAATGAGATTATGATAAAGCCAAACTCTTTCAAAATGTTGTTTATTAAAATTGTAGGAATATTTCAGACAAGGAGAAATAAGCCAGAACTTCAATGTGTCAAAAAATACTTACGTAAGAGTACTTACGTATATACGTAAGAGTACTTACGTTGTTCATGGACGACGTTTCGGACGATGTGTCCTTTCTGAGGACTGAAGAATGACACATCGTCCGAAACGTCGCCCATGCATATATATACGTATAAGTACTCTTATACTTAAAGCCCGGTTTTCATATGATCGCAACGATCGCAAGGATCGCAAAAATAACATGAAAGTTCTGCGATCGTTGCTATCCTTTCGATCATATATGGAAACCATAAACCTGGCGATCCTTGCGATCGCGATCGCAGAGATAGAAAAATTTCAATCTCTGCGATCGTTGTGATCGAGACGTTTTATATGGATACCACTCTTGCGATCGTTGCGATCCAAAAATTCAAATCGAAGTTCCTGCGCCAACGTATGGAAAGCTCCGAGTTCCTCTTTTTTCTCGAAGATTTCGCACCCAAAAGCGGTGTTTTCTCTTCTTCTTCCTTTTCTATGCTATATAATAGCGAGAATGCGAAGATAGCACGCTTCAAGAGCATGTCTTTGATTTGTAGCCGCCATGTTCGAAACATTCGCGCCAAAGATTCGCGCCAAGCTTGTTTATCGGATAATATATACAGGCCTATACTCGACGTTTCATTGCGATCGCTACGATCATATGGCCAAACATCGAGGTCACAGCGATCGTTCGATCGCAACGATCCTTGTGATCATATGGAAACCGGGCTTAAGTATTTTTCGACACAATAAAGTTCTCTTATTTCTCCTTTTCATTATTATATCCAGTTATTTTGCGAATTTAGCAGCCTTCATATTTATTCTTATATTTCATACAAGTTCATGCTTATGAATTTTGTTTCACTAAATATCCTTCTTAAAGACTCACATAATCAACATTTTAGTTCAGGGCATGTGGCTGAATTTCGCTTAAAACGGCGGAAGATTGTTAAGAAGTGTTTATGCTTACTGATAATCGTTGTGGACGCAAGACATTCCCTCTGGCTCTGGCTTAATTACGGTTAGTGTAAATTAGCAATATTTATTGATTGTAATATTGTGGTTCATGTCACCGACAAGAGCCCCCAAAAGTGAATTATCACACCCACAGGCTTTTCTTAAATAGGACAAAATGTTCAAATGTATAGTATAGATAACAGCTTGCTTAGATTTAAAACCTCAGTTTAACAAACTGTTTAAGAAACCGGCTGACGTTTCATATAAGTATCCGAATTCAAAACATAGTCCTAGCCTCACTAAACCTTACCCTAATCCTAAACCAACCCTATATAACGATCTTACGACAATGCTTTATTTTAGAAATAGCAGCCGATTTTAATTTCGAGTTTACTACCGACATAGTCTGTGTGACGTCATTTCGGGATTTATATGAAACTTCACCCAAGAAACCATTGGCAAAAGATGACGTTGCAATTTTTATATAACATCTTCGAAACCCTGTTGTGCAATTTTTTACAACCCCGAAACTCGGACAAAAATACTGAAATTGTTCTCGGTACATTTAATTTTCTTCGTTAAGACTTAGATTAAATAGACAAATTATAGTACTGTGCAGATATGCATCTGTCCAAAGTGCAAATAAAACAGAAGTTTAAAAACAAGAAAAACAAAGACAATTTGACTTACAATGATAGAAGAATACAAATTTCTCTATGTCTCTTTGTTTTTAGATCCGCCCTCAAATAGCAATTAAATGCTGCTTAGGATATTTTACAAGTTAGTATCACGTTTCATAACCGTTATTCAAGCCAATCTTGACTTGCTGAAACATTAAAACAATCATTTATATATATGAGACTATACTACAGAATACTCTTTTTCTTGATAGGAGTCTAGCTAAACAAAAACCATTTGTGAATGTACACATAGAATTTTGGCAAATACGTTGTTTATCAGTAAAGTGATAATTCAATTTTGGAAATTACCGTCGAATTGACCCAGCTGCAGATAATATAGTGATACTGAGTGAAAGGAAGCAGCGAGTGAAATAAAAATTATAGTGTTATAAGATATCAAATAGAAACTGTTCAAAATACGAAGGAAAATTAGTGTTTTTAGCTCATCATCTATATAAGCCGTTATCGCCGTCTACACAATAATAGTTTTTTATTGGTTTCCATCTAGTTCGAGTTTACGCGGCTACCAAAAGATAATATAATAACTTTAAAACCACAAATTGCAATTCAAAATTTGCGAACTTTTGCACTATATATTTAAGTCTAGTTTTAAAATAAAACAGTATTTTCTGTTATACTTATCAAACGTCTATACTAACAGGAGAAAACCCTGCGTTTGTGCGCGTGCTTATAGTTTTTTGAAAAACAATATTTTAGTTGTTTTAATTCTTTTTCATCAATTTGATAAGATGCCATAAAGAATGTGCCGCAACGGTTTTTCCTATTACTTTTGCAAACTAATCAAAATGTCAATCTAAAAATAATTACAAAGGAAATATTTCCTCAATTTTTTTACTGATTAACACCTGATAGCAATTTATAATACACGCATTGCCTTTTAAAAACGCTCTCTTCAAAATGAAACATTTCACTCTGGTCTTTATCTTTGAATAAGAGCAGCAGACTGAAGCCAAGTGTTCTTGAATTCGTACATGATCGCACCGCATCATTTCAATAAATGGAGGTCATCGACAAAGGGTTTTTCATAGAAAGTATACTAAAAGATACGATGACGAAAGAAAGTGAAGCTACTACGAATCCCAGAATCACGAAACCCGAAGTGGAAAGATCAAGTGAGGTAGACAACGTCCGTTTCTCTGATGCTGTAGGTACTACCTCTGCACAGGTTCATCATGGTGTTCTTCCAACGGTTTATCCCGTTATCAGCAATCGACTCGACACACATGAAGGTAGGGAAATACTAATGCCATTAAAAATGAAAGACCTCACGAAAAACCGCACCACAAGATTACATATAAAAATAGAAATATTTAACTCTTGTTTTGTTTGAGGAGAAACTGAAACAAACGAGCGCTACCCGATTTGCATGCACGCGTTTTCTTTTTTGACATATCAAAATCGATTTCCGTATTGTTACTATAGAGTTAGTACAACATGAAGTTATTGATTGGCCTTCGTGCATTCACACGATGCCGGAAATCATGAAATAATGTGAAACCGTGATCCTAACCGGAACGATTTGAATCCGAAAAAATAACCGGAACGATATGAAATCGTAACGGAACCGGGAATGGTTTCGCTACGGTTTGCCGATTCTTTTTTCTCTGCTTAAAAAAATACGTGAAAAAAGACGCGCAAAAATAGGCGGCTGATTTAGAAATGGAGTTAAACCTGATAGTAGGATTATTGTCTATCCTTACGAACTTGTACAGCGTATTTGCCGTATTGCATTTGAGTCTATGTTTGTTACAAAAACGTGTGGCTGACTATAAAAAGAAAAGACGCATTTTAGCCCTTTTAATGCCATTTGGTACCAATAAGCGAAAAAGAAAAAAAAGAAAGAAAAGACGAATCTGGAAATTAGACCACGCGTTGCTATAACACTATATTATTATCCAGTCAAAGCCATCATGTATCTGTTTGAACTTGTAGTCTAACATTACATTAAGAAGTAAGATATTTCCTCATCGGTCCAAGTAAAGCTTGAAACCGATTCTTAAGTTTTTGTTTTCTTCGGAACAATTGAACGTATAAGTGACTGCGATCAAAGCGGTCAGCAATATAAGCAACCAACGCAACGCGGTATATAACCTTTCATGTTACTCCATCACCAATATAAACATCACCGGACAACATCAAGGGAATCGAGGTGGGAGGGTTAGGAAATGGGCTCAAATAATACCGCGCTGTACCGTGTGAACTGCAGGTTCGTACCGTTATAATTTAATGCCGGTACGATTTCGTTCCGGTATCGTGTGAAAGCAGTCTTAGAAACAAATCCTGAGGTTTTGACGATTGTTAATGTGTCGACAAGTATAAATAATATATAAACACAAAAATCTAGTAATGATATACATGTATGCGAGCAGTAACCCGCAAACTACTCATTCAGCCAAGTAAACCACATTCGTAGACTAGAACATAACAATTTAAGGTTTTGTGAGAACTTTTGGATAGGTACATTATTAACAAATTTAAAAGGATTGAATTCGAGTCATGACTTCGTACAACAATGATTGTTTTTAACTGTCATTTAACTTCCGTTTTAACGCATTAGTATGTTTTTATTCTTAGTATTTTAATTACCATATTATAATATACTATACCCCTAGAATAATGATTAGGTTATTTCCGGCCGGAAGGTCTCTAAGTTGCATTTTTCGCAACTGATCCCGGTTTGATCTTAAAATGTATATATTCCAACACTTGAAATTTTCCTTAAATCCTTAGAACCTGTAATTTAATCGAGTGAAATGCCAAATATTACTTGTAATATATTATATATATATTCTATATATATATATATATATATATATATATATATGTCCCAAGGAATTTTGACCAGGTAGTATAACGATGTAAAATTCGAATTAAGGTAAATTGATATATTGATATATATATATCAATTTACCTTAATTCGAATTTTACATCGTTATACTACCTGGTCAAAATTCCTTGGGGCATTACATTTAAATCTTTCAAAACCATATTGTGTTGCAGGCTATTTATAACAAAACAAGCGACAATAGACATATTTTGCGCTGAATCAATCCCCCAATCCCTCTGTACTAATATTGTTTGCGTAAACTTGCAAAGCAGTGCGGAGGTAAACACTGCAAAAAGTGCCTATACAGCCCTTTCGTTTTTTAGTTATCTGTATAGAGGATGAAAAAATAGCTGATAAGTTAATTTATAGTTTTTGATTTGGTCCATCACTCTTTAAACATTGCTGTTTATATAAAAAAGCCGCAAATTAGAAAGGCCTGGAACGAGCCACACTGTGACGTCATTAAGAGACGAATGTGTGTTTTGCCTTGGGGAACTTGTAAACACTGTATTAAATACACTGCAAGATCTTTATGTCATGATATTCATATTTACTGTCCGCGTAACGTTCAAGTAAGAAATTGTTCAACTAATGTATCGTTTAAGTAAGGAATTCAACACAATAGACAGATATTTTTCTTTCAAATTCGCTTCATTAGAACATCCATACACTGCGTATCTGTCTGGCATGATTGAATCGTTCAACATAAACGATAAATTTTATAGTATAATCTGGGAATCGAGCTCGTTTGTTTACGAAGCTGGGAACCTAGTTTCAGACTCCAGAATTGGCAGAAATACGTTTTCGGTTTTTAATCGGAATTTGCTTACATTTCTTAAGTTGGATGTAAAATATCTTCTAAACGAAAAGTCCAAATCAAAAACTGTAAAATAACTTATCAGCTATTTTTTGATCCTCTATACAGATAACTAAAAAACGAAAGGGCTGTATAGGCACTTGAAAGGGGAAGGCGGGATTCCTGGTTTGAACCGAAATATGTCGGTAAAAATAGCAAATGACTTTCCTATTTTTACATCTCATTATTATTGTTTCTCGCACTTGATTGGCTTATTTTTGTCTTACGCGATTATTTATTCTATATAAAAGTCTCACTCAGTTTTTATTTCACTTTACGTTTCACTCTCTGACGTAGGCCTTCGCTCGAAACGTTAGACTACTTACACTACATATTTAGACAGTACACCAACCTTTTTAGATATTTGATTTGTATTTCTACACTGCCTACGCAGCACAACACGTTTTATATATATTCAGTAACATAGTGTTCCAACATTTTTGTCCAGGATTGTATATCCGTAAGTATTCTGAATTTTTTAAATATTATTTGACTTACAGTGTCTTTAACGCACTACGGCATACCGAAAACAGGAAAATCAAAGGAAGAAAACAGCCTGCCATGTCTAACTCCAAAGAAAAGAAAACGCACTGCTTTTTCCTCGCATCAAATTAAAGTCCTTGAACAAGAGTTTGAAAGCAACAGATATCTCAGTGTTTGCCGAAGAATGGAACTAGCCGCCATCCTGAAACTTTCCGAGACACAAATCAAGATCTGGTTTCAGAACAGGAGAACAAAATGGAAGAGAAAGCTAACAGCAGAAAGAGATATGGCATTGGCTCAATCACGTTATGCCATTCACAGTCCTTTCCGAAAAACCTATTTATATTCCACAAAATGGCTACCCTTTTGAAGCTTTTCAAGCAAACTTGCGTTACTCTCTGTGCTCATTTTCAGGAATCTATGGTGATTATTAAGCTACCTTATTTGGTGTGATTATCATGGTGTAGTTACGTTCGCATAACATTACTATGATGTAGCTGTGAATGTATAATATCTACATTAACTAAATCCTAACCCTAATACAACCCTAATTCTAACCATAATACTAACTCTAATACTAACCCCATGAATACTCACCCTAACACTAACAACCCTAAAACTAATCCTAATATCCTAACATTCATCTTAATATTGGCGACCATGTTGAAACCTATCTCTCTACTAAATAAGATACTAAAAAAGATCGTCCTGGAGACGACTCAAACCTATTACCTCACGGTTACCCTAACTGCGAGTATAAGCCAGTTCGTAATGTCGACTGCACATCAAAATGACGCGTTCTGCGTTGGGATAAAACTTATTTCAATTCATAAATTCAGTATAACGAATTTGCAATGATGCGCAGTTGACATTACGAACTGGCTTATTCCATCTTGCCACGACCATTATAGATTAACATAAGACATAACGTTGGTGGGATTAATCGCTACAGTCGCTACAATATGAATATTATACATTCATAGCTACATGTTACCATATATATATACTGACTGCATTAACTAGGTGGAGATTAGGTTGACTATGTAATATGGATATAGATTTATAATGTTACAGAAATATATCTTCGTAAAGATAATGCTATAATAAATAAATATTTCAAATAAAAAGCGTTCGCTGACTTCTGTAATTTTAAATGATTAAAACATCTATCATTTTAGTGAGAAAATTATATTCTATTTATTTTTTTCTCAATTTTTATTGGCTGTGAAGTCGCTTCGTCAGCTGCAAATAAGATATTAGTATACAATACTCATACAATCTCGATTGTGATTGGCTAAAAAACCTACAGACAATTCTTGATGTCTTGCCACCTGAATATCAAAAAATTGTCTGTAGACGTAATTGTCTTTGTGTGGCCTACTTCCTAAACTCCCTAAAGGCTTCTAGATTTATAATTGTATAATAAAACAATCATTGGATTCGGATTACATATGATATCAAAAATTATCCAGACTAGCTCTATTAATGTTATCCGCATCAGCCTTCGGCTTCGGCAGATAACATTGACCGCCTCGGTCTGGATAATTCTTGATATCATGCTCGTCCTCATCCAATAATTGTTTAATAACTGCCAGCAAATAATAGTTTGTATAGATGCAAACGCATGTTTGCTACAAATGATACGTAGCTGCTCATGCGCAGTAACTCCTTAGCTTCTTGGAAAATAATGTAAACAGAGGCGACGCCAGCTTCGTCAAGTTAGGGGGTATGATTTTCGGAGGGGCATTTTCTTTGGCAGTCGCGGATCCAGGTTTGTTTGAAAAAGCACATTAAAATTTAGAAAATTGTCAGTAAGTGGTAGTGTGTGAACCGGCAAAGCCGCGAACCACAATAGGGGACTGGGTGCACGTTATCCCAGAATCATATTCCACAAGGCCCAGAAATGCAGAATAGGGCACCAAGCCATTTCTAAAATATGTAAGATTACAAAGGGGGAATAGGTACATTAGTACATAAAAAGTTAGGAAGAAAATACTAGATGTCATCGACCTAAACCAGGTGCGCCAACAATCAGTCATCCAGGTGTCAGCGGTATATTAAATTTCCGGTCGTGCCATGTTTAAGACATCGTTTCTTTCTTTTGCGTAACCAAAATGCGGTTAATACGTCAAAATACAGCCGGGGTTAGGTTTAGGAAGACACTTCAGGCGGGGGGTTAAGGTTAGAAAATTCATTAGGCGGGGGGTTAGGATCTAAGTTGTTTTGTACAAAAAACAACTTAAATCCCATAATGGCGTGAGTGTAATAATCGTTTTTTTATCCAGGCTCTAAACTTAAACCCTAAGGTAACACTCCCAAATCTCTCTCAGTCCGCAGAGGTTTCCGAGCTTTTTACCCGACTTATGACTACGTGGTTTGCAGGTCAGTTCCAGTCTGCTAGATTCTAGAAGTACATATTTTTTATTTTTTATTTTTAGATATGTTAGATTATCCGCTCTTTTTAAGAAAACTACATTCGCTAACCGGATAAGCTGTACGCATATTGTAAACAGATAATTTATCTTTGTTGCGTTCGACGAAGGAGAATGCATTCTAATTCAGTCTCGCGTGTTGTCCCACGTGTTTTTGCATGCCAATTTGGACGCCATCTTGAACTGGCACATTTTGCCTCGATTTCATATACAGACCTGTGACGTAATCTTGATTTGGGTTCTCAAGTACTCATGGGATGCGGCCATGTGCTATTGCTGTCTTTTTGCAAGTTTTTCGAAGTTTATATACTGGCAGCCTTTAAAGTTTAAAACCGTGAATTTGGAGAATTTCGCATTCTTTTTTCAAGGTAAGCGAGTTGTATTGATTTATTGATCTATTGTTACAAAATATGAGTGAAATTGTTTTAGTAAGAATTCTGTTGTGGTGGTTTTTTTTCACGAAACAGACGTCAAGCGGGTTCGGTCGGCCGTCGGCACATTAATATTCAAACAGTATTCAACTTCACATTTAATAGTAATCATCAAATCAGCGATATTCAACATTAACTGGACACGTTTTGTAGTAACATGCATGAGTCAGAAAACTCTACTTTTAAAAACAATATGTTTACGTTACTGTACTTGGTTTTCACCAAAAACTTGTTACAAAATAGCTAAACGAACTTGATAGTTATGAACTTTAACTTTATTCACTAAGTTGTTGACATTTTGTTCATTCCTTAGTGGTGTGTTGCTAACCTGCAATTGCAGCCGTTATTTTGTTCAGTGTTCTGTTACTGGTATTAAAAAAACATTTCTACAAAGCCTAGTAGTCGTCTTTTTTATTCTCAATGCATATGCCCACTGCGATCATTTTGTGCAAACCACCGCAATGATATGAACCGCGTGATATTTTGGCATGCTGATGTCAGGCTGTCAGCAATATAAAAAATTTATACAAAAATTTAAATGTATTTTATTATATCATAATAAAAGAATTTAACGGTGTCAGCGGTTTCTCTCATGCGGGTCCCGGGGACTCCGGGTCCTTCGTTACCGTATATAAACACTGGCTCAAATGGCATTCGGCTTACTCACCGATCGTTCGCTACGTCGCTTATGCTACGGATATCGCGTAATAGTCTTTCTTCTTTATGCCGATTTAAACGAATGGCCGCTCCTTTCAACGGTGACTTTGCCTGTTACTTCGTCCTCGACGAGTTCTTCGTTGGCGGACATTGACGATGCAGCCTATTCGGTTACCAAACAGTTCTGTCACGTTGCAGCCTGTTTTGGCTGTGATTCCTTCGCCGGGGGCTTCCTTTGGCATTGCCTCATTGCATGGCCAGCCGACGGTACCGAGTCGACCGTCGCCTACGTTTTTTCCTTTCGCTCGATCGCCCAGCTCGCTTTAGCCGTCCGTCGACATCGCATACTTAAATTTCGTTCCACCACAGTTAATAGTTTACCTGTTCGCTCAGCCTCGAAACTCGTCGTCGATTCTCTCGGTTCGTTGTTGGGGTCTTTTTCCCCGTACCCCAATTTCCTGCCTTTGTCGTCGGATTAGCCCAACTTTTGGACGATCCGTTCGCCTTGTATTAGCCGTCGTTCTCGCTGTGGGAGAAGCGCGTAGTTTTACCCCCTCGTAAAAAATTATCCGATATCAATTTCGGGGATTAAGGCATTCACCATTTTCTCACTGGTTCTCTCGTCCTAGTAATCAACCCCAAAGGGCCGCGGCTTTACTTTCGCTATAAACTGTTGATTCTTGGTTGACATACGATCGCACCTTTTTTATTATCCTTTCGAAGGGACGCTGCTGCACGATGGTTGTTAACAGATCGGTCGAGGATGAACTCTGATTTGTTCAAATTTTGTTTTTTTCATACTTTGTCAGCTGGGAATCCTGGCATTGGGTCTCCAGTCTCTGGGGGAAGACCATCGGTACAATGTGAGGGACTGGGCGGGGTATCTAAGTCATGTGACTCACATGACCAGGTTGTAAATAGCTATTTAGATTGTTCTGAAATGGTTATGAGTAGTGATTTTTGCAAAAACCTTAATGCTATTCCTATAACCAAAGAGGTTTCAAAATGGCTTTTCTAAATATTGTTAGCTTACCTAAACGATTTGACGAGATAAGCTTTTCAATGTCTAACAAGCTCCTTGATGTTATGGCCTTTAATGAGACCAGGCTTGATTCAACAATTACCGATAGCATGGTTCACATTGATGGCTATGATATTGTTAGAAAAGATAGATCAAGGAGAGGGGGTGCAGGTGTTTGTATTTATCTGTGTAGCTCCATTAATTACCGTATAAGACATGATCTTGTACCATCTGAATTAGAGGCTGTATGCATAGAAGTTATCAAACCGCATAATCAGCCTTTTTTTGTTATTTCGGTGTATAGGCCACCTGGGGCCTCATCTGATTTTTTCACTCATTTTGAAAGCTTGATTCAAGCTATTGATGATGAAAACAAAGAATTTATTATTCTTGGGGATCTTAATTGTGATTTACTCAAGACAAATTCTAACCATGCAAGAAACTAAGTCATTAAAATCATTAAATGCAATGTATCAACTATCACAATTGATTAATGAAGCTACCCGGGTAACTATGACAACTGCTAGTCTTCTTGATCATATAGTTACCAGTAAACCAGAAAATATTTGTAGCTCTGGTGTTATTCATACTGGAATTAGTGATCACAGCCTTATATTTGCAGTTAGAAAAATTAATATAACTAAGAAACAACAAAACATTATCGAAATTAGAAACATGAAACATTTTCGAGAAGAAAAATTTCTTGAAGACCTAGGAAATATAGTATGTGGGACATTTGGAAGCAAATGTTTCTAGAAATTTTAAACAAACATGCACCCTTGCAAAGCAAAAAGATTAAATAATAAAAAAATCCCATGGATAACAAGTAATGTAAAAAAGTTGATAAACGAAAGGGTAAGTTAAAAAGAAAAGCCATTATCACAAACCTTAAGGTTGACTGGCAAAACTATAAAAAAGCCAGAAACAAAACAAACATAGAATTGAGAAAAGCCAAGACAGATTACTACACTAGTAAGATTGCAAATCAAAAACACAATCCAAAAGAGGCATGAAAAACAATAAATACTTTGTTAGGCCGTAAGAATAAACCTGCAAGGGTAAATGAACTAAATGTATGCGGGGAAATTCTGCAAAGTCCCGAAGAAATTGCTGAGGGCTTTAACAATTTCTTTTCAAATATTGGTCCAAATCTAGCAAGTGAGATTGAAAACTCTGATTGCAACTTTCTACAATACATTAAAAAAGCTGAATCTGAGTTCACTACCTTTAAATCAGTGACTGTAGACAACATTTGTCGTCTCCTGTATGGCCTGTCCAGTTCCAAAGCAACTGGTATAGATAAAATCTCCAGTAAAATTATTAAGACAGCTGCACCTGTTATTTCAAGTTCACTAACTTATATATTTAATCAAACCATTACCTTATGCTCTTTTCCCAATGAATGGAAAGTAGCAAGAGTAACACCACTATATAAAAGTGGTCATCGTAATTTGCCAGGAAATTACAGACCTATTTCTGTTTTGCCTGCCATAAGCAAAATTATGGAATGAATTCTCTATAATCAATTATATGATTACTTAACCCAAAATAAACTCCTTTCTGAAAACAGTTTGGTTTTAGAAAATTTCACTCCACTGCAACTGCATTGTTAGATTGTACAAACAGTTGGTATGTAAACATGGATAGAAAGTTATTTAATCTGGTAGTATTCATTGACTTAAAAAAGCCTTTGATACAGTAGACCACCAAGTTCTACTTAAAAAACTAGAACTATACGGAATCAAAGAAGATGCATATTTACTAGTAAAATCCTATCTTTCCAACAGAAACCAAAAGTGTCAAGTAAATGATTGGATCTATTTCCTCTAAGCACATGAGGATCACACGCGGCGTTCCTCGGGGCTCTATCTTAGGACCATTGTTCTTTTTACTATATATAAATGATATGCCCGACATTGCTTAAATGAAACTAAATCCAGATTATTTGCTGATGACACAAACTTAACAGCCTCAGGTGAGACAATAAATGATGTTGAGGTTGTCATGAACTCAGATTTAGAAAACCTCAGAAAATGGTTAATAGCTAATAAACTTAGTCTTAATGTTGCAAAAACTGAATTTATGTTGATTGGCTCAAGGCCATTGATAAGTAATGTTTCACTTTCTGAGATCAAAGTAAATATAGACAAAAAGCCAATTAAACAAGTTTTCGAATGCAAAACCCTGGGAGTATTTATTGACTAACATTTGTCCTGGAAAAAAAACCACTGAAAGCATCTGTAAGAAAATCACATCAGGCTTAGGTGCCCTTCGTCGATTGAGGGAATTCGTTGACAGAGATTCGCTTCTTTCTATGTATAATGCAATAATCCAACCATACTTTAATTACTGCTGTGAGGTATGGAATATATTTGGTGAGACGCAATCTACACAACTGCAGAAACTGCACAACAGAGCAGCTCGAATTATTACGTATTCGAGTAATGAAGTCCATTCGACCATTGTGTTAAATAAATTGGGATGGCAACCACTACAAACAGGGCCGCATTAACAGATTATGGGGCCCGGAGCATAGAAATTTGATGGGACCCCTATAAATGGAAAAATGTTGGGAAAGGCAGAGATAGGATTTCTGGAAAATGGGTTAAAAATCGTTTAAAACCTTAATATAGTAATAATGGGTTATGATGAAAATTTTATTCGAAAGTTGTAAGTAGTCCCATGCACTGAAGTTACGTTAATTTATCGTCTGTATCTGTATGTACAGGGTCAATTAATATGTTTCTTTTTGTCTTGCATAGAATAAGTTATAAATAGAATATAGAGTGACAAATTCTCAACGTTTAATATATTTCAAACAATGGGCATGAAGACGGAAGCATATATTTGAGTCAGTCTAATAGAAATAATAGTTAGGTTTAAGCACACAAAATGCAGGAAACTTCAAGACGCTGTCAAATAGTATGTTCATTTTGTCGATTATAAGACTGTACTAGACTGAAA
This sequence comes from Chrysogorgia sp. JL179-B06, assembly GCA_035772405.1. NCBI lineage: Eukaryota > Metazoa > Cnidaria > Anthozoa > Scleralcyonacea > Chrysogorgiidae > Chrysogorgia > Chrysogorgia sp. JL179-B06. Next base: position 84,709 of record JAYKKM010000403.1, on the reverse strand, counting down.
TGCTTTGTGTGAAAAGCTTCGAGAAGATCAACCAACCAGCATCCCACTTGTATCATCTTCTGCCCCCTAGTCGAGCAGTATCCACCCAACGCATCCTACGGAACTCCGAAGCACTGTCTCTTCCTCAATGTAGAACTAATAGATATCATAACAGTTTTATCCCTGCCATGCTTTTTAAAAGTATGGGCAGATGATTGTTATTTATTTACTATTTTAAATTTATTATACTTAACACTGCTTTTAGAACTTATTACGCTATTATAATACACTACAGTATATAGTCTGTAATTATATATTTTAATAGATTTATAGATTTATTATGCTTGTAACTGTAACTTTATGTAATATATTATTTATTTCTATATTTCCATGATTGTAAAGTTATCGCAATTCATCTTTAGGGTGCAAAGGTATTCTCTATTAAACCATTTATTTATTTATTTATTTATTTATTTACTATTGTTGTTGAAGCACAAGTACTTTGCGTGCCTTTCATGACGCAAACGTATGGATGATTTCACTCAAATCTAAACCGCGCGCTATGTCAGAATCCAGGCTCATGATAGTAAGATGAGTAAAGTGGGTCTGGCCCATAGTAGTGCGCATCAAGTTCTTAATCAGTTTAAGCTTCGAAAAAGATCGCTCGCCACAGCAATTCGCAACCATCAACGTGAGATATATCTTGAGTGCGACTTCTACATTGGGAAACATAGCTTGAACGTCTTTGTCGATGATGAGAGAGTACATGAATTGTTCCATGCTACAGTCTTCCTCTTTCTGATTCATGAATTATCCGAGAAAAGACTGGAACTGAAGCAGCTCATCGCCAAAATTCGCATCTAGATCGTTAGAGTAGAAAGCAGTCAACGTTTCTGCAGCAGCTTGAATCGAGCTTGGTTGCATTGTTGGAAATTCTAACAGAAAGCCGAAGCGATCGCAAACCTTTACTTACGGCGATCTCCCACTCCAAGTGTAGTTCCCAGACTTTTTTCGAGAGAAATAGAGTAAATTTCACTATCTCCTATCTTGTGTGTCCGGAAGGAAGGTTTGTACAGCGCATATATCGAAATAGACTTTTTAATCGTCACAATCTATTCAGTATGTACATTGTACAGTTACTAAAAACTCAAAATTCAAATATCTCTTGAGTCGTTTCGCAACTAATAAACTTTTTTCTCTCGGGGCGGGCAGGATAATGCGGCCCTGACTACAAACACAAAGAAACAAAGCCAAGGCTAAGATTATGTTTAACATTTTGAATAATATGGAACCAAATAGTCTCGCAAACCTCTTTACCTATAAAAAAGAGATGTCAAATCACAATCTTCGGAACATTTCATCTTCATTTTGCTTGCCACAACCGCGCACAAACAACATGAAAAAGAGTTTCATGTATGATGGGGCATCCATATGGAATTCTCTCCCCAAAGAAATTAGGGAAAGCAAGTCTTTGTCGGTCTTTGAACGCAAAATCGCTACTCATAACTTGTAGAAATACATATGTAAATAACATTTGTAAATAACTTAACTCTATTACTACAATGATTCTTGCATGCCTATAATATTGACACTTTTCTGACATTTTTAACATCTTGAACATTTAAAAAATATTTATATTGTATACTTAAACCATTCTCTTTGTACACGCCCATCGTGGAAACCAGCTTCTGTTGACGTTGTTAGCGTGTTAAAATAAATTTATCTATCTACCAACGCTGTGTCGCTCGTGGAACGCCGGTCGATGTTCCCGCTCATTCGACAATGGCGGCACGCTTGCGAGGTTCCCGGCTGCACCGCTTGGTAAACCGAACAACGGTGAATACCATCGTGGTGTGGCAGCCCCGGGAGGGTATGTTCGTCTCGTTACGTCGGGAGGGTCGTTCTGTCATATAATAATTCGTGGTCATTCGCGTGCGGTTAGCCTTCGTTTTTTCTGTTCGCACCGCATCGTTTCGCACCGCTGTAAGGGGGTTTTCTTCTCTTTCGCTGCCGCTACTCGTTACGTCGGGGAGGCTCGTTACATCGCATAATAATTAATAATTCGCGTGCGGTTAGCGCTCCGTCTCTGTTCGCACCGCCTCGTCTCGCACCGCTGTCAGGGGGGTGTTCGTCTCCTTCTGTCGCATAGTAATAATTCGCGGTCATTCGCGTGCGGTTAGCGCTCCGTATCGGTTCGCACCGCCTCGTTTCACACCGCTGTAAAGGGGGGTTGTCTCCTTCGCTGCCTCTACCCCTTACGTCGGGGAGGCTCGTTACGTCGCATAATAATAATAATTCGTAGTCATTCGCGTGCGGTTAGCGATCGGTTCGCACTGCTGTTCGGGGGGTGGGGGGGGGGGGTATTGTTCGTCTCCTTCGCTGCCTCTACCCCTTACGTCGGGGAGGCTCGTTAGGTCGCATAATAACAATAATTCGCAGTCATTCGCGTGCGGTTAGCGATCGGTTCGCACCGCTGGGGGGGGGGGTATTGTTCGTCTCCTTTGCTGCCTCTACCCCTTACGTCGGGAGGTTCGTTACGGCGCTTAGTTATAATAATTCGCGGTCATTCGCGTGCGGTTGCGCTCCGTATCGGTTCGCACCGCCTCGTTCCGCACCGCTGTAAGGGGGTGTTCCTCTCCTTCGCTGCCTCTACTCCTTTCGTCGGGGAGGCTCGTTACGTCGCTTCATAATAATAATTCGCGTGCGGTTAGCGATCGGTTCGCACCGCTGTTCGGGGAGTATTGTTCGTCTCCTTCGCTCCCTCTACTCCTTACGTCGGGGAGGCTCGTTACGGCGCTTAGTTATAATAATTCGCGGTCATTCGCGTGCGGTTGCGCTCCGTATCGGTTCGCACCGCCTCGTTCCGCACTGCTGTAAGGGGGTGTTCCTCTCCTTCGCTGCCTCTACTCCTTTCGTCGGGGAGGCTCGTTCCGCCGCTTAATAATTATAATTCGCGGTCATTCGCGTGCGGTTTAGCGTTCCGCATCGTTTCGCACCGCCAAAAGGGGGGGGGGGGGAGTATTCGCTGCCCATGCTTCTGACGTCGGGGAGGCTCGTTCCATCGCACAATAATTATCTGCTCATTCACGTGCGTTTAGTGTTTCGCATCGTTTTGCACCTTCAAAAGGGGTGTTCGCCTCTTTCGCTGACACCGCTCCCCCGTACATCCCAGTCTTTCGCGCACGGTTAGCGAGTCGCAACGTATCGCACCGCTTACGGGGGGAGGCTGCTCTCGTTCGTCGATAGTCCTGTCATCTCCTCCTTCCGCCCCTTTCCGTAGTAGGCCTACCGTTGGTCCTTCCGCTCGTAGCTCGGGTCATTCCCCTCAACTTTCGGGAATTTCAGAGGGAGTTAGAGCGTCACCCGGACCGCGCACGCGTGACTTTTGTCGTGGAGGGGGTTCGAGATGGTTTTCGGACTGACTTGATTCGCATGCGGTGTCCCTTGTCTCGGCGAGGCGCAACATGAAATCGGCAATGCAAGATCCCGACGTTATCGATGCATATTTGGCCAATGAAGTTTCAAAACCGTGTTTGTGGTCCCGTCGCTGTTCCGCCGGTAGCTGCTCTTCAATGTAGCCCGTTTGGTGTTATCCCCAAGAAGAACCAGCCTGGGAAATGGCGCCTCATTCTTGATCTGTCATCCCCCAGTGTGATTGATGGCATCCCTCGTGAGCTTTTCCCCCGTTCGATATATTTCTGTCGATACGGCGATCACTGTCCTTATGCAATTAGGCCCAGGGGCCCTCCTGGCCAAGTTCGATGTGCATCAAGGAACGTTCCCATTCAGTCGTCGGAACGTTACCTCTTAGGTCTGCGATGGCGCAACCAATACTACGTTGATCTGAATCTCCATTTGGGCTGCGGTCCGCCCCCCTTCTTTTTCGATTCCGTTGTCGCCATGGTCGAATGGATCTTGCGCTACAACTACAATAAACAGAAAACGGTTTTCTGTTCCACTACCATCGCTGTTTTCCTAACGATCGCGCCCGATGATTCGAGTCAATGCGCGGTCAATGTCGCCAAAGCCCGGTCGGTGTTCGGACGTTTAGGCCTCCCTCTCCATCCGGACATGTGCGAGGGTCGCACCACCCGCCCTTTCTTGGGGCCTTCCGTCGTGCAAATTTATGGCTTCCCTCGAGTTGTTGCAACGCTGGGCCACGAAGCGTTGTTAATAATAATAATAATATACGTTTTAGGAGCATTCTACAGCGCTCAATGCTCTTACAAGATGAGTAAAGTGAAAAACAACATAAATTAAAGTAAATTATCTATTACAAATGTGGTAAAAATAATTAATGTGGATTGCACATTAGTTTGTTGGTGGTGCACCAGATTAGTATATCCTTTACGCATAATTGTAGCTTGGTCAATGAAGCAGATCGTTCAAGAGTAGAGTTGACGGTAACATAGAGTTGAGTGTCATCTGCGTACATCATGCAATCCAATTTATGCGCTTTGATCAAATCCTCCAATGGAGCAAAATACAGGGAAAATAAAAGCGGACCCAACACAGAACCTTGTGCCTTGTGGTACACCATACTGTAATACCCTACTGGTAGAGACAACATTCTTGACAACAACCGACTGTGTTCTCTCGGTGAGATAAGACCGGAACCAGGCTAAAGCTGTGCCTCCGATCCCATAACGATGGTGAAGTCTCTCTAAAAGGAGAGTATGGTCGATCGTATCAAATGCTGAGGATGGTCTAGCAGAACTAATACCACCTCATGCCGTGAATCAATGGCAAGAAGAATATCATTCATCACACGCAACATTGCTGTCTCCGTACTATAAAATGATCTGTATGCTGACTGAAATTTAGCTAGTAATTCATTATCAACAAGATAATTCATTGTCTGTGTAGACACCACTCGTTCCAGCGACTTTGATAGGAAAGCTATGTTTGTGATTGGACGATAGCTAGAAAATTCAGCCTGTTCAAGGGTGGACTTTTTCATTGAAGGATGAATGATACCACTTTTAAAAGATGAAGGAAACACGCCATCAGTCAATGATGCATTGATAATTTTAGTTATAGGAGGAACAAGTAGGTCAAGATCTTGCTTGATAATGTGTACAGGGATGGGGCCCAGTTGACACGACTTTGAAGGAGACTTATTAAGCATCTCGTGAACAAGATTCTCCGACAGTATGTTAAAGTCCAAAAGCGACGAATGACAACATGGAGAGTCAACAATGACAGAGAGTTCTTCAGATGACAATTTAGAATTCTCCAGTTCATCACGCAACTTCTGAATCTTAGTATGGAAGTGGTTACTGAACGCCTCAGCTAGGATGGTGGGAGAGTCATGTGGAGGAAGCGGAGGAACAGCTTTTACGCGGAATAAACCATCAATCATCCGGAACAGCTGATGGTTGTTGGAACTCGAGATCTTCATCTTATAGAACCCGCTCCGAACTGGAATTGTTAATCGACTCCCTCCATCACATCTGCAAGGTTGTCCCCCCCGGCCGCTCCTTTGTTCGTCGGATGATCGAACTTCTCAGCGCTTTCCATTCGCCTTCGCACCCCCTTCGTCTCAACGTTGCCTTTCGCTGGGATTTGGCGTGGTGGTTACAATTCTTTCCCGTCGTCGTTGCGCACCCGTGGTCCGTTCAATCCGTCCCGCCACTTGTCTTTGGCGGATGTTGAAGTATCTCCTGGTTCCATTCCGCCCGCATTTCGTCTACGTCTTAAATACTCTACAACCGACCCCGTTCAGGTCACGACATCTGCCCGCGGTCTATCACCAGGCCCCCTTTTTATGTGGAGTGATGGTTCCCGTCTTCCTCCAGCTCAAGTCAATTTTTTATCTTCAAGATCTCCTCACTCGTGCTGGCGTCACTGGAAAGTACTCCAGTCATAGTTTCCGCATTGGGGCAGCCACGGAGGCTGGGGTATCGGATCATTTAATGCAAGTCCTGGGTTGGTGGTCTAGCCAGATCTTGCTACAGGATTTTGCACGCCAGTATTATTGTTACTTGGAATTCAGGTCAAGATAACGCGAGCTGATCTTGTTCTGACCACCACACCCTGTTGTCGACCTGCACCTATCACACCAAAAGCTTTTGGTGGAAGTTATTGCACCTTAATCGTTTCTTTGTATAAAGGGAGGGTTGGTGGGATGTTCAATTCCACATGTTCTCGTTACTGCCCTGAAAGCCGTGTCGTGCTCTGGCTACGGTCACTCGCTAATGGTCGACGTTATCCCAACATGCTTGTCATATGAATCCCTAATCAGTTGGGTTTTCCGTTCACCTAAGAGTGATAAACTGAATAGTCGAATGCTTAAAACATGAGCCTCTGGCTTGGATAAATAGCGCAACCTTATCCTGCGTGATCGACTCAAAATAAATCATACTCATACTCCGATGTCCCCCGCGCTTGCGCAGTTCCCTTGTTGTTAACCTTGGTTATTACATAACCTCATGTAAAGAAACAACCGGAAGTGGAAAATAAAGGTCAAGTCATACATACTGGCTTTGTAAAACGTCGACGCACTGGTTACCGCAAAGGAGAATCACGCTTGTTTTAGCTGTCTGAAAAGAGCTGGTAGAGATCACAGAATGTCGAACTGTTCTCGAAGAAAGCAGTGTACAGAAAAGGAAAACGGTTTACAATGCAAGTATTATCATCACTCCCTTCTCAAACAACCCCAGAGCAAATTGTTCAACAGTGACCAGCCGCCAGCGACCAAGAAGCCTTGCATGGTATCATGGACCTTGGTAGGAGGTAATTCTCTTAATGAAAGTCTGAGGGTTTATATGGTATCCATTGAGGTTTTTTTAAATTCCAATTTTTATTATAATCTGTCATTTCATTCCATCTGTGCAAAGCACAAGGAAAAGGTATGTGCTAGTGTAAACAATCTTTTCCCTAACATCTGGAGAAGAATTAGTTAAAGTGGAAGCCATTTCCAATTCTGAGGATAAAACATGTGCTAGCTTTCTTTGTATTCTCAAATGTGCAAAGCACAAGGAAAAGGTATGTGCTAGTGTAAACAATCTTTTCCCTAACATCTGGAGAAGAATTAGTTAAAGTGGAAGCCATTTCCAATTCTGAGGATAAAAAATGTGCTAGCTTTCTTTGTATTCTCAGTCTCTCTTCTATCACAAATAGAAATATTACTTTGCTCTATCCTGACTGTGGAGAATATTTAAGTTATTACTTGATCAATAAGTCAATCCTTGTGTTCCTTTAACAACTGCATCTGATGATCTACATATATTGTTTAGTAAGGTGATGTTACTGCTGGTGAAGTGTTTAAACCAAACAATTTTGTGCCAATTGTCTTTTGTGTTTCTGGGGGGAAGGAAGCTATCACAGATAGCTTCCAAACAAACTCCAAAGTGGAGTTGTACTAATGCTCCTGCAGTTAGGGGCACAAAAGGGCAGGCTTGGGAGAAAGAAATTCTTCTCAATAATATGCCTAAAATATATACATGTAAATATATTTGAAAATAAATAGCTTTAATTTTCATTATCATATTATACATGTGACATTTTGACCAATTTGACGGTGTACCTAGTTGAATGAAAATTTCCAAGAAGCATGGCAGCATTGCCGGCACAAATTTGCAAAGCCAGGGATGTTCAAAACATTTTGAATGGGTCTGATAATCTTCAGTAGTACACTACACAGATGCTGACATGAAGTAAACTAATTATAAGGAGAAAATATATGAATATAATCTACATTGTGTCTTACGGGAATATAACTCCTTTTACTGCTTCATTATATATGAAATACTTACTCACTCGACTCGCCTTGTTTGCCTCGCAATCGCGACTCGCCTTGCAATCTCGACTCGTTTGCCTTGCAATCCCCACTCGACTAGACCCATGGAGTCGACTTGTTTGCCTTGCAACCCGCATTCGACTCGACTCGCCATCCCCACTAGACTCAGCTCGACTCCTCTTGCGATCTATACTCAACTTGTTTGCCTTGCAACACCCACTCGACTCGACTAGTTTGCCTTGCAATCCCAACTCGACTCTCCATCCCCACTCGCCTCGTTTGCTCGTTTGCCTCGCGATCCACACTCGACTCGTTTGCCTTGCGATCTCGACTCGGGTCGACTCGCCATACCAAAGGGGGTACGCGACGGTGCCCTTTGGATTGCGACATATACCCACAGGAGCGAACCTGGTGTCTATCGAGCCATTTTGGTTCGCAGTTGGAGCGCGGAGTGGCTTCTGTTTTTGTCTCCGAAAACAGAACCGCAAGGGGGCCGAAACGGCCTCCTACAAAGATCCTCGAGAGACCTATCCCATCTCCTCGAGAGAGACTTTCCCAATCTCCTCTTTTGTCGCCTGGAGAGAGACGTTCCCAATCTCCTCTTTGGTAGCCTCGAGAGAACCCCACCCCTTGGTCGATCTCCTCGCAATCCAACAGGACTTAGCCCTTTGTCTCTCCCACAGACAACACGATTCTTCTGCCTTTCCCCCCACTCTTTGTGGTCTCTCCCACTCTACACACAATGGGCGCAATTGGGCATCTCTCCGCCGAACTTCTCCATCTCGTCTAGCCAGAAACTAGTCGTTCGCGTGTTGTCTTTGCCAAGGTAGAGAGCGTACTCGAAGGTCGTCGGCGAGTCGTCGACAGGATCGTAAATTAAGACCCTCGTCTGCGAGTTGTCAGCAAGTCGTCGGAAGGATCCCACCCACCCACCACAGACACAAGAGGGAAAGGAAATTGCTTTTTTCTTTTTTCTCCCTCTTGGATACGAGGATGGAGTTCGTGGAGCGATTTGGTTTTCCAGTGTTCCCAAATTTCCAATGGGAGCTAGAAAAATGGGGGAAGAGATGGGAAGAGAGGTGTAGAGATTTAATTGGCTTCGGCTGTTGCGGTGACCCTGTCATGTATTTGCTATTGTAATTTTATTTAGTTAATTATGTTATGTATTATTGGCTAATCTAATAAAAAAAAAGGAAAAAAAGATCGTTTGTCGTGGCTCGCTTTTCTCCGTTTGGGAAAAGGACGAGAGAGTCCTTGTCTGTAGCGAGCAAGGTAGGATTCTCTCCGGGTTTGACGAGTACAAGATTGTCGCGAACAATCCTTTCGTGTTCGCAGTGTAGGTCTCTCTATTTCCCTTTGCGCAACGCAAAGGAAAAAACCTACGAGCGCATCGATTTTTGGATACCTTGTCGCGTACACACTAACTCCAACGGAGACAACAAACCCCAACGTGTCCGTGCACGACCTTTCCTTCCCCCAAACACCCTGCCCCAAACTCCCAAGACAGATAAGAGATAGAGGTGTAGAGGAAAATGTCGTATAAGATCGTCCGCAACTCTTCGCTCCATCTTTCCTATTTGCACACATACTGTTGGAGGCACGTGGTCCTCTCTCTCGAGAGTAATCTCCTCTTGGGATATCCTCGAGAGAAATCTCCCTGTCACAAAGTCCTAGTCAATAATGAATGGGCGTGTTTTGCGTGGGCGTTCTACAGACAAAAGAACATGTCAAAAGGGTTTGTTGACATTAGTGTGACGACGTACGTAGTCGTGAGAATTATGTGAGCCGAGCGAGTCTTATCGATTTTATTGTATTTATTAAATGGTTCTATAATAATAACTTGGTGTTGTGAATTGGTTGGCCGGTTCAAACGAATCCTGTGACATTGGGGGCCAGCCCGGGAACTGGTCAACCGTGGAAGTTTCATTTTTATGCGTGAGAAAAACAGTGGAGAACGAAAGTGAGCTGTGCGCTGCTTTTACCGAGAAAATATAATATGCCAAAGGGCTATGAGGCGCCGTGTGTTGCATAATTCAAACTTTTTTCTTCGCTCAACTGAAAAGCTCACAACACATGTTGAAATGCCAAAACCATGCATTTCACCATGTGAAATACACACAACACATGTTGAATAGCGAAATTAATACTAAAAATGATTATTTTACTCAATTTTTGCGTGAATTTCAGTCTATTTTTGTGCAGATTTCAGTCTATTTTTGTGCGAATTTCAGTCTATTTTTGTGCGAATTTCAGTCTATTTTTGTGCGAATTTCAGTCTATTTGTGTGCGAATTTCAGTCTATTTTTGTGCAGATTTCAGTTTATTTTTGGGCGAATTTCAGTCTATTTTTGTGCGAATTTCAGTCTATTTTTATGCAGATTTCAGTCTATTTTGTGCAGATTTCAGTCTATTTGTGTGTGAATTTCAGTCTATTTTTGTGCAGATTTCAGTCTATTTTTGTGCGAATTTCAGTCTATTTTTGTGCGAATTTCAGTCTATTTTTGTGCGAATTTCAGTCTATTTTTGTGCGAATTTCAGTCTATTTTTGTGCGAATTTCAGTCTATTTTTATGCAGATTTCAGTCTATTTTTATGCAGATTTCAGTCTATTTTTATGCAGATTTCAGTCTATTTTTGTGCGAATTTCAGTCTATTTTTGTGCCAATTTCAGTTGATTTATAATCGCTCTAAATACTTCATGTAAACGCAACGAACAGTATCTAAGAATCGATAATGGCGGGAGGAACAGGAAAAATTGTTGATGCCATATTGGCGAGTGAAGAATTTAGAAGTAGCTTGACCAGAGCTGTAGAAGCATCTGGAACTTCGCAACAGCCACGAAGTTCAACACAGCACAACGCTATCGAAGCAGAAGTTTCGTCGATTTTCCGAACAGCTGGACTGCCTGGACAAACGGGAACTATGAATAGCTTGCCAGAACAGCAGATACCGCATGGTGCGCATGCTTCTTCGACTACAAGTCACTCCAGTACGTTGACCACGCCAGCACAGCAAATTACACCGGCTGCGACGCATCAAAGGACGTACCCTATGTTTCAAATGCGCAGAAATTACACCTCTCAAGTTTCAAGAAGGTCATTAATAATGTATAGATTACGTTTTTGTTGTTAAAGTATAAATATTTAATGTTTTGTTAAAATATGCACATTTTGTAAATTCTGGTATAATGAGCTACATCCGCAAATCTTTTATATTCTTTTCAATTAAGGCGAATGAGCTCAAGTAATAATAAGTCTAAAAGAACTCCAGGGCAGCAACATTCAAGCTTCAATACAAAAGAAGTCATTCTTCTATCTTCACCCTGTGACAACTGACGTGGTCGCAAAGCAGAGTAGAAAGCAAGAACTGTATCAAATGGGGCACGTTTTGAGTGCAGTAGAGATCCAGAAAGAGTGGAGTGCGAATGAAGTTATCACTCATCTTGCCAGCTGTTTTGCAGGCAAAATTCCTGAAGGCACAATGTATGCATCATACTGTATTCTAAACATATTTTTATGCACTAGTCAATTAGAAGCCCCACTCTACCTCCCTGGTCCTGGGACACAGTGGAGGTTTTAAACAAGAGAAAGAGCAAATGTTTCAAATCCACCTTAGTCGTACAGTGGCGGACAAATGTTTCAAATCCACCTAAGAGGGGCAGTCCCCCCAATTATTTCTCAAAGCCTTGGGTGATAGCTGACTAACTGTGTAACAAAGCTGTAAGTAATACTTTTACAAACACAAACGCCTTGATAGACTATAATTTAAGTATGACATTTAAGAAAAAAAGGTTTGAAGAACTGAGATTTGCAGTAACAAAAGGGTGGTTTTATGTTTGGCAACCCAAGTTCGCACCCCCAATATTTCGTGAAGTGTCTGCCACTGTCCACCTACCAATCAGATGACCTTTTCTAAGAGAACACGCAGATAACTTTGTAACTTGAGATATTTATATTAATTAGAACTTCCCCAGGTGGGGACTAGACCTGAAAGCAAAAGTTGTCTAATGCACCACTCCCTATGCCCTTGTTATGCCTCACTATGTCCTGAGACCAGGGGGTGTGGGTTTTAATTGCACAGGGTGGGCAGAATATTTTTTTAAATAATAGTTTACTTATAAATTGCTATTGTTTGGTCAGACTATTTTCTGACGACTGCTGATCAAAATGACAAATATATGAAATAGTATTTACAAATATATCTGGGATGGCCAAATTTTTAGGAACTGCAATGAAAAACAGAGATATTTTTAATTTTTAATTGGCCTTAATCAGGGAACCAGGTTTCACTGCTTATGGTATTCAGCTAATTGTTGCACATTGTGCACATCATGTGTGATGCAATAGATTTGTTATTTTTAACACAGGATGGAAGTTATGATGGGGTGTGGAAACAAGCTTGTCAAGCCAATGTTAACGTCTGGACAGTCCTTATCTGGATACATCCTTAGCAAAATTTTTGGTAGCAAAGCAATTTACCTTAGACCATCTACAAATCTTGTTGACATAAAGGTATATTTGTACATTTCTAATAATTTTACTCATCAATGGAAAACGTGTACAGTTTAGCATTAGAACTGGTCCCACTGGTGACCCCTGGTTATATGCTAAAATGGTGCTGTAATGATGTTGCAAAATAGTTGCAAATTTTAGCTGAGACTAGTTTGTTTGCTTTGGTCTGTCATCTAAAGGTTGAAGCAAGTGATGAGGATTCAGATGTCCCCACTGCTTCAATGCAGCAAGAGACAATGCAGGCTTTCTGGCAATCCTACTTTTCCTACTTTTTCCTACTTTTTTTGCACTTTCCTACTTTTCCTACTTTTTGTTAAAAATTGCTTGATTTTCCTACTTTTTCCTACTTTTTTCTTAAAATCCTACTTTTTTAAGACTGTTTTGTGAAATCAGTACGCTTTTGTTTGCATACTGCCAATTGTTTTCAACAAGGTATGTAACTGAATAATCTGTAGTAACGTGAAATAAAATCCCGATGGAGCAAACCGGTGCTCCTTTAAAACTAATCAGCTTTGAAGTTGAATCTGTGAGACAAAAAGTGCGTTCACCTGGTAGTACGACGAAAACCGCAAATTCACAGAACCGCAAACAGTGTGATGTGCTTCTGCAATATTGATCTGAAGCTATATGGGTGAAATTCGTGTGCAGTTTTCGAAAGCATGACTGATGTTTGGGCACGCCAAAGGGAAAGATATTGAAGTAGCTATATTGAAAGCACTGCAAGAGGATGGAAGCAAGTTGCCATTAGCACAGCTGATTAGCCTAGGATCTGATGGCCCAAATGCCAATAAAACAATTTGGTCTTTGATCAATGAGCACATGAAAGCATGGGATTCTTACTTTTATTCCTTGCAACTTAATACACATCGTTCACAATGCATTCAGACAAAGTCTTACTATATTCGGAGAACAAGCCGAACAACTTGTTCTAGATCTTTTCTACTACTTTAAGGCATCGCCATGTCGTAAAGAAGATTTTTTCGAAACGCAGCTTGGCCTTGGTTTAGACGAGGGGATGATCATCAGACATATTCAAAGTCGTTGGCTTACACTTCCGGTATTCCCGCAGTTAAAGTAGTTCTGAAGAATTGGGAAGTTGTCGAGGTGGCCAATTTTGTACATTTCGTCATTAAAAATGAGGTTAAATTGTATTTTTGAATTATTGTCATTAGAAATTGATCATGAAAAATTCCTACTTTTGTCCTACTTTTTTTGCACGTTTTCCTACTTTACTCCTACTTTTCCTAAAATTTTAGTCCTACTTTTGTCCTACTTTTTTACATACACCTGCCAGAAAGCCTGGACAATGTCTTATCATGAAAAACCTACTGTGGTATTGAAACAAGGAACAAAGAGGAAGAGAAACCAGGAAGAAAGCAGGCCTTCCAATACAAATGGGTAAGCTAGCTATGCATAACTACAAGTATATTTTGATGACCTCATGACCATTAATTTTATTAGGAGTTAATACTTTTGTTAGGTCATATTTTCCTAAAGATCCATCAGTACAACTAACTTCTTGTTTTAATGTGTGCTTTTATAAACAGTTCCCCCTTGTGGAGGAAAGACCCTGCTAGGAGCTTGTCATGTGATGCTAAACTCTGTGTCATTTTTAGGAGGAGTTGGAAAAGGACTAGTTAATTGACCTCAGCTAGGTTTATAGTTTCTTCAATCTCGTGCCTAGCAAAATGACATAACCATAATTAAAAATATGCTAGATTATAGCAGATCACATGACAAGCTCCTACCAGGATGTTTCCTCCACAAGAGGGAAGAGCCTGTGGACGAGGTTGGACCCTTCCTTTGACAAGTACCCTTACCTTGTTAGACAGAGTAAAATAACAAAGTAGGGTGCATTGCAGCTTACTGGGTGACACAGACGCTCCTAGTTTTGTTAACCATTAATGTGCAAGAACCTTTTCTTGACATGTATAATCGTCTTGCCTTAGACAGTGTAAAATAACAACATAGGGCGTATTTGGGCGCATTGCAGTTCAATGGGTTAATAATGTATGGAAGAAAAGAAGCTTTTCAAGAAAAGCATTGAGTTTCACCATTGTTACAGGGTTGTCCTAAAATGAAACATTCAATTGCATGATGTACTATTTGTATTATAGTCAATGTGGAATCCCAATGACAGGTTATATATATAGACAAGGGCAGATGTGTATAGTACTATAGTGGTGTACTAGGTTTAAGCTACATGTACTTGCTTGTATCTTTTGTTATGTTTTGCATTTTCTTATATGCACCTGTTTATACGGTTTGTGGTAGTAAAGTTATGTCATTTAATAGTATATACCAATTTTAAACATCTTACAGAAGTGCAGCATTATATTCTTCATTTGTAAATCTGATTGACTCAGATGACGATAGTGACTTGTTGATTCCCGCCTGGGAAGAGGAGGAGAACAACGTTAACCTTGCCATTGAAGCATCTATCCAAGACTTAAATGAGTTAGTAAATAATTTTCTTTTATGTATATACTGTTTCATTGTAGTAGTTACAATACTACACAATGGCGATGTGATTGTGAGAGTATTTAAGGCGGCACAAGTAAAAGCTAGTTTTTATCATTTCTATTTTAACAGGAACGAGAAAGATTTAAGTCAGATATTGAAAGATCATCACATGCAATATATCTTGAGTGAAGAAACAAATGACACCATTATTCGAAGGTCTAGGATACTTCTAACAGCCTTTTCTGCGATTCAGGCAAAATCTTTCAACTGCTGCAAACAGCTTTCTGTAAAGTTCAGTGGTGAATTGGGGTCTGATGCAGGTGGTCCTCGGCGGGAATTTTTCAGGTGTATGAACTACACTGTATTTTCTAAACATTTATCAGTCTAAACATACATTCATTTGCAACTTGATTGTTGAAAGCAACAAAAAACATATGGTATGTATAGTTGCTAAAAAGTGGCATACAGTACATATAATTACTGTCTTTTTTCAGGACAGTTGCCATGCCCATATTTTGGTTATATATTTTCAATTTTCATATGTTGCAAACAAATTCCATACCACTGACATTGGTTAGGTTGTGGCCAGGGTTAACAACAAATAATGTCATCGTGAATAAAACACGAGGATATAATCCATGTTTAAAAAGCTGACTTTCAAAACCAGCAGCCAAAATTTGGAAACAATTTTATAATCTGACAAATGAAGAACAAAACTTGAACAAAACTTGAACAAAACTTGAACAAAACTTGAACAAAACTTGGGTACTATGGATTTATCCTGTTTTACATTTTCCATGTTTCCTTAATAGACTTGCAATGAATCAGCTGCCTTGTTATTTCGGACTATTTGAGGGTCGTGAAGGTTGCATGATGTTCTCCCACAACATCAAGTTGGTAGAGGAAAAAAAATTCTTCCTGGCCGGTCGTTTAGTTGGAATGTCACTGACACAAGGAGGACCAGGAATTTGCTGTTTTCATCCATCAGTGTATCATTTAATGTGCGGCGTCCAATGTGATCTTTCAAGCTTTGATTTGACTGACATTGTTGATACTGATTTTTCTGAACTTGTTGCACAGGTGTAGTAAAGTAACATGTGCATGGAATTGCCTATTGAAGCTATATATTGGCATTAGTTTTGATACTATTGGGACAGTCAATGGGTCAAGTTGACAGTACCACAATACACAATAATATATATTTTTTCTTATAGCTGAAAGCAGTTCACACCCAAGAGATGTTCGACACATTCACTAAGGAGAAAGGCGATTATGTTGCTTCAATGGGCTATCCTGCAATCTATTCTGCAAAAGCAGAAGACACGGATCAGATTGTTGCTAGTCTGTTAAAATATCATTTGTTTTACAGGTATTTTAAAGGCCCGTTTACACTACGCTCGATTTTTGGCACGCCACGGATAAAAATAGTCACCGTACCAATTTTATCCTAGCACAGGTAAAAGTGGCACGGGTATCATTTATTTATCCGTAACGTACGAATATTGAGCATAGTGAAACGGGCCTCAAGAGTAATCAATTACAGAAACAGTTAAGTTACAACAACGTATTGTGTTGTAAAAGTTGTGAATGAGTGATAAAATTTTCCTATCTTAGTTCTCAATATCTTTACCTTGTGATTATGAGGTTGCTTAGTAGTATAGTAAGTAGGGCTGCGAGCCCAGTCAACGCCAACCACGATATAAACACCAAAACATCACCAAATTTGTGTCGAGCCACAATTCGGCAATGTTTTGGTACTCACGTTTTATAATCGACGTTGGTGAGCTCGCAACACCAGTCTCTGTGCTATTATGATGATCGTTAGTCAATCTAAACACCCCTCCCACGTTTTCTACTCAATTGATACCAAATATTAAAAAAATCACGACTTTCGCTAAACTTTACGCTACTTTAGCCATTTTTTAAGTGCGTTTCAACATTTTCACAAATTTGTTCAACAAACTACAACTGACGCGTTCTGCTGTTGTCTCAATTCACGCGCGAAAAAAAACCACTAGATTTTGATTCTAGTGGTGATGTTTATCCAAATGGGTAGCGAAATGGTGCTCTTTTGATTGACTAACAACATTGACTAACAAATAGCCAGTCGTTTCGCGAATTAGTCCGTTTGCTCACTATTTTCAGTGGGTGTGTCTCTCACTTCAATGTTTTTGTGACCATACGCGTAGGAGTCAATACCATTTTCTAAAAGGTATCGTTTATCGTCGAAGCAGGATAGCGATACTTTATTAATTTCGTAGCTACCAAGCTGATGTTTGACACTTCTAATGGTCTTCATTGTGTGTCGCAATTGTTTCTGCTCTAGTAGCACGCTTTTGTAATCTTCGTGTCTGATTACCTTTTTAATTATGTTCTTTCTAATACCTTTAGCGGTTTTCCCACCACCTCCACCCTCTTTCAAATAGCTGTACATTTTACTGCGCAACCCGACGAACTCGACAATTGGCGTTCCAGCGCACTCGTCCTTCATCTTCCCAATAACTTTCTTATTCTCTCTAAAAAAGAATGGGCTGTCTGCAGGGTAGTCGCTATTGTCGAACTTTTCGCACTCCATCATAAAGTCGGAATAAACGTCATCGGTTTTGATTGAGTACAACAGACTGTCAGTGTCGGTGAAGTGTAATCTGCAGGTGTCGCTAGAGTACTTTTTCATAATATAATTGTAGTGAAAATTGTACATCAGCGTTTTGCTCAAGTCTAGTATGCACATACCCACGTATGCGGGTCTATTTAATGTTAGCGTCTCTTTGACTTTGTGGACAGCGACTAAATTCTCGCTAAATATCTTGCAAGACACAAACGTAGGCTTTGAGACAAGCTTTTCTAACTTTTTCGCAGTGGTCACTAATCTTACGTCCACACGCTTCCTCAAGTTTTCCATCGTTTTTCCGAACACACTATTGTTCATCAACTTGAAAAAGTCCTTCTCAAAAGCGTTCTTAGCCGCAGTTCTTTTGACTGTGTTAAAGTCAATGTACTTGCCTAGCCACTTGGACTGGTCAAACTGCAGGACCCTGTGAATCTTATTGATTTTTAATCCAAGATCCATGTACAACTGCAGATTTCCGTAGTGACACACATACTTTTTTTTGTCCATCAAATTAGTCACCAGCTTCTTCACGCCACCAACACTCACATTAAACTTATTTTTGATTTTCGTGCAGTACTCCGACAACATGTCAACGGTTATCTCCATCTTCTCAGGAGCCAGCGGGTAGTCGTTGTGTAGGTCATGCAAATGGGCTGGATACTCCAAGTCGACTTCAAGCAGCAGACCCTTTTCACTATTGTTGTGATAGTCGCATAGATTAACCTTTTCTATTTCTTTCTCAGTCAACCACTTGAAGCCACCCGTAGGTAGACTTCGACTCATTGCCCACCCATATAAATTGTTAGCGTCAAGGTACATCAAATACTTCGACTCTTGCGCTTTATCATACCCCTTCATATATTTATTGTTCGCCACGCCATGTCTGTTGCATATGTAGCTCACACCACCACGCATACCTAATTCTACGAACTGGAACATGTCGATGTCGGACAATAATTCGAGTTCCACTCCAGTCATCTTTAGCATGGCATCCCAAGCCAATCCAGGCGATGTGAAATAGTGACACGGGTCTAATTTGTACTCGCGATGGCATGTCTCTCTAAAGTTCTCAAAAACGTCGGCGAGCAAGAGCACATCGCTTTTCAAATACAGGTCGTGGTACCCACCCATATTTTTAACGTCAAAGTAGTCCCACACATCGATGGCGCGCTCGTACATTTCTTCCGTGATGTGCTCATCATTCAGAATGCTGTAGAAATCTTTTTTGGAGGGTAGCTCGCGCTCATCGAATTTATTAAAGGAGTCCATGTAATCATAGGGATAGACCCCCTTTCTTGTCATAAGTGTCAACCCCTCGTCGTGAAACACTTCTGACGTGTATTTGAAAGCGTCCCTTGGTAGGTTCTTCACCAAGTTGTCTAGACCACTACTCATGAACTGAAAGCTGTCCAAAAATACCAAGTTTTTTCCAAGCATGAACGCCATGTACTTCTCCATGTTGTTTGGTATCACATTTATGTCTTGGCCAAACTTACCAATCTCCTGCATGATGAAATGGCTATCGTAGCCGCGTAAGTTATGAAAGATCACGGGGATTTTGTCAGTCAACTTAAAGTTCACATTACAATCGCGATGTGCGGACCCTCTGTACTCACCTGAGACATGACAGTGGTCTCTCACTCTAACGTCAGCACCAGTGTACTCAACACTGCAAATATGACAACTCTTAGCCTCGTCAAAGTTCTTCTTATCGACATCAGTCAGTATCATTTCTTTGTTAAAGTGACTCTCAGATGTCTCTTTACAATATTCGACAATTTCTAACATCTCCCCAATGAACTTGTTGACTGCGTTTTCACCGCGATACACTTTCACTGGCTTACTGTACTCGTTGTCATAACAACAAACCAGTTTATACCCATAACCGCAGTCAACGTGCCTCTGGTAAGCATTTGTGTAGCTACACTCGCTTGATGGTGTCGCTGTGTGCACCTTCTGTGTGATAGCCTCAAAGTCTGCGTACACCACAAATGGTATATTTAGCTGTCTACTAAAATTCTCGTATTTCACTTTCGCACCTTTTTGTGGCATTTTAATAGCTTGCTTCCCATTGATGACCAAACACACTTCCACATGGCTTTCAAGTACGTCCGCACGGGTAAAACACTGCAAACAATACCTGCAAAAGTGCTTTCTCGCCTTATACTTTGTTTGACGGTACATGAATTTGTCGAAATCGCGAATGTACACATAATGCTTGTTGCCCACGTCATTAGTTATCAACAGTAGGTCCATATGGTCGGGATACGCCTCCTTAGAAACATACACAGGGAATGGCTGCTTATTTTCGTACCCAAAAACATTGATGCTAATATCGTTCGCCTTTTCGATCTTGTTGTAGTCTTTGAGTGTGACTGGGAAGTCAATTCCGTCATAATTCAGCTCACCGACGTGCCTAGCGTACTTCGACGTTCTATCAGAGTGTTTTCCAGCAGGGAATTTATGTGCGAGGTGACACCATCTAAAGCACTCGTTGTCATCACCGTTATTTACGTTTACCAAGCCCTTCATACTATTGCGCAGCTCCTTTGGCAACGCAATGTAGCTACTCCCATGCAAAGGTCTGTAAATAGCGACGTTGACGTAGTGTGCGTCTATTTTGTCGATAGTCCATCCAGACCCCTCAGATAACCACCCAGCTATCCGCGTCAAAATCTGTTCCGACCCACGATTGGCGACACCCTCGATGTCGTGGTCATTAATGACGACGAACGTTTCGCTGTTAAAGTAGGCAGTTTTGTATGTGGTCTTATCGAGTTCTAAAACTTTCTCAAAAGTGACCTTGACTGTCTCCACCACTTTCATTCCGTTGGTCTCACCTAGTTCACGTCTCAAAAGGTTAGTGACAGCACTTCTACTACCATTTACCTGATTAATGTCTCTGTCGTCAATTACCTCGACTCCATAAGACCTTGTGAACCCTCTCAGTGCTCGATCCAACAGATGCGTTGACGGTGCGAGGTTTTCGACTAGTGTTTCTTGGTCTCCAAAAAAGCCGTGAACGTTGGTCGCTTCATCTGTTAGTGAATTGACAACGGCTGCACTCGTCTTATGCGTCCGTCTTTTTGTCAGTGGGGTTTTCACAGTCCGGCTCATTGGCTTCTATATACACTACACTTGTATTTTTTTTCCTAAACCACTCGTTGTAATAATTGTCATCACTTTCGCACCATCCCAGCTTTGGGTACACCACCCCAAACAAATTGTTGTCAAACGAGTCTTTCACCTTCCCGTCTTTGAGGTCTGACACCCTCTTGAGTGTCTCGACTCGTCTTCTATGGCACAACCTAATAATGTAGTACCCATACCTGCTAACGTTTCTACCCTTGATCAAATTGCATGAGTGCAGCACATTGACAACTTTCAGGAAGTCCTCTTTTATCAACTCAAGGTGCTCACCCTTTACAACGTTCCGCAGTCTCCTCCCCATCCACCAAGACCGTTTGTGAACGCTTTTTAACCGAGTGAGTCTCATGTCGCTGTAACTCTGAGTGTAGCCCCATTCGGTGTCGCCACACTTTGGACATGCGTACCCACCACAGTCAGTCACATTTTTCACAACGTCACAATCCGAGCAGTAGTAAATTCCGAAGGTGCCCCCACACTCAACTTGTGTCTCACTCGCGATTTCGTCAATTGTGTAACCATAGCTCATCTGCCTCATAAGTTCGCCCATCACTCTTATACTACTCCAACATATTTTTTTCACCGAGTTAGCACCCACACTACTATTCCACTACCCAAGCCTAGCGCGCTAACAAACAACAATTGGTATTCCTTCATTTCCGCACTCGGTTGGTAGTAATCCGCAACCTTCGGGAGGTTAGTGAACACTCGTCCGCTGTAGTGAATGGTCATTACGCTTCTAAGTTCTTCCAACGCGTGGTTTGTGTCATTGATGTCAGCATTAGCATCAGAGAGCTGTTGTCGCAAGCGCTGAATCTTATCTTTCTTGGCGACCTCATTTTCATACCACGCTTCTTTCGCGCTGGCTAGCTGCTCCAGCGCATGGTTATGTCTTTTCATCTCAGCTTCATAACCCGAGTGATTAAATTTCGAAAACATAAAGCCAGCGCCTGCAAAAGCCACTGCATTAAATATCCCTCCAGCCACAACACTCACCATTAACTTACGTTGATTTGAATGGGTCTGTCGGTATCCACTTTTTCGATTGCACCCATTTTACTAACAGCGTTCCTGCACCAACAGCTGCAGCAAGTTTCACTATGCCTTTCACTGTCTCTGGTGTTCCCAATGGTTCTCCCAAAGCCTTTTTAGAAATCATACTCACTGCCACAGCACCAGTCGTAACAAGTAGCGCGTCGTACAGTTCGTTCATAAGCTCTTTTCGATCGATCGCAGTCATATATACATTGTCGTGTGTTTTGTTCAAGAATCAAATGTGTCAAGTGTTGGACGACGAGTTCTACAACTTTCTGACACAGCTGGTGTAGTACTCACAGGCTCTAGTCGTGTCTCTTTTTCACTGCTAATTGTGTACCACAACGAAGCACCAGCGATGATTACACCAAGTGTTCCGACAACATATCCATAGCTCCACTCACTACCCTGTTCTTCGTTAACTATCATTTCACGCATTTTCTTTTCTTTCGCAGCTTTCGATATCTCAGCCAACTTTTTACCAGCGGCGACGCGCTTTGGGTCCTTCACCTTAACACTTTTCACGTCAGCCGTGATCTTAGCGTCGACAGCCGTCTGTGAGTCCTCAACCATCTAATACACTATCACATATTATCTTACTCACAGTTGACCTCACAGGTGTCTCACAGATGACCTCACAGGTGTCTCACAGTTCCAGACCAAACGCATTAAAAAATCCTAATTTTTCCGAGAGTATAACATAATGACTCAAGCCAGAGAAATCAGCGAAGAAGATATTGCCAACATGTTGAGAACAGCCTTTATCAGTGTGCCCACCCTACAAGGCGCCTCTGGACCTACCGTCTTAAACGAGTACTTCTCAACATACACAATGTTCGACCCCGACCCTGAAGGACCACCAAAACGGCTTGGCTCTCAGATCCGCCATACGAGGTATCTTCTCGACGCTTGGATCGATCTTCGAGAAGACAGAGTCAACAAGCTTGCTGATACACTAGCTAGCATAATCCCTGTGTGGTGTTACTCACCATTCAAATACCTTATGTTAGCGAGTGGTGTCTACTTGAGCAACCCTAGTGAGCCCAACGCTACATTACTCGGTAATTTCCTCCAAATGTTCTTAGCGACCCTTCTGTGGAAACCATGCCCAACCAAAGCCAAAGCGTGGCTAGAGCTAGCCGCAAACCGCGACGTTCACGTTTGCAAGGTGGGGTGTGATGAGATACTAGGTGCGGACGATATCAGGGACCACGTACTCTCACCCGCCCACAGACACTTTGCGAGAAATAAAAACGTGTACACCTGTCACCCATGCGGTGTGGCCACCAACGACCCACTGCATCGCTTGAGACATGAGAGCTCGAAGACTCATCTTGAAAACTTAGAGCTCCAGCGGATATTTAACAACGAACAACAGTTGCCGCGAGAGGGGAGAGCATTTCTCTGGAGGTATAGTAACCATGAAGAAAGTTGGTAAACTGGAAATCGTGATTGGTCCCATGTTTGCAGGAAAAACAACAGAGACTCTCCGCAGGTTAGTCACGTTAAGTAAGTCGGGGCTCAAAGTCCTGTACATGAACAACGCAGGCGACACCAGACGAACTGACCACGCGTTCTCCACACATCGTCAGACCATTGTCGTCGGATCAGACAGTTTACCTGCGAAGTTAATCACCAACCTTCCGAGTCCTCCCGAGATAGTCGATTACGACGTCATCGGAATTGATGAAGGCCATTGGTACTCTGATCTACTCCCAGTTATTCACAAGTACATTAAAGCTGGCATTCACGTCATTATTTGTGGTCTCATAACAACGGAGCACTTAAAAAGACTTGGTGAACTTGACACACTGTTCCCAATGGCAGACGACATCACATTTCTAAAAGCGTATTGCGCCGTTTGTCGCGACACTGATGGAGCAACTGTTGAAGCGCCATTCAATTGGAGATATAATCCAGGACCATCATTCGTTGGTGGTGCTGAGCAATATCGCGCAGTGTGCAGACGTCATCATCCTTCCACATAAAATTAAGGGTGTTCTCGGACACCCCACTTTTTTAAATTTAGACATTGGTCACATGAAGCGTCCAATGTACCGTAGAAACATTTTTTCACACAGTGGTCAGAAGGTTTGTGAAATAAATAGAGAAATCTTCGCAAACGTTTTTATCAAGTTAAAAAAACGTCTTTAAAAATGCTAGAGCAGTTGTCGCTTCAAACGTCGTCTCAACGACAAGAACGAGCGCTAACTCGACTTGTTAGTCACTGTCTAAAAAGTCTCTTTGCAATAGCGTCTCTCGTGGTTACTCAACGCTGATTTATTTTTAAATTTACGAAAACACTGGGAACACTGAAACCCAACGTCAAAGAGATATTTTATTACCGTGGTAATAGCGTCGTCGTACGAATCGCACAAGAGTGTTAGATAACCAGCGGATTTATATCTGAGCAACAGAGACTCCTGCTCTTTGGATGTCTTACCTGTGCCACCTGGATTCTTGAACTCAATCACAAGCCCGCTATGCTGTCGGTTTGCATTGGCAATAATCAAGTCAGGTGTTCCACGTTGGTAACCTTTTTTCCACGAATTTATTCTTTTACTCGAAGTGTCTTGGTTCTCACCACAAGCAGCTACCAAAATAGCTTCTGGATAATATTTCCTAAGAAAACCAACAACTTTCGTATGAAGGTCGAACTCAGTGATCATTTTAAATTGATTGTGTTTGAGACCAACGTCAGCTAAACTTTTTCTAACGCTTGGTAAGACTTCTGAGTGCACCCACCTTCCAAAGTGTTTCGCGCGCTCCAATTTACTCAAGAACGTCAATGAGTAGACACCAAGTTCGTTGATAAACGAGGCCTGCTCTATCTTCATTTTACAATCAGGTTCGACGTGGTCATTAACTACATCTTTTGGTCGAGCGTAACCTAGAGCACTTGCGACTTCTCTTGCTTTGAACCATATTTCACCGTTGTCAATGACCGTTGTGATTTGGTGACCGTCGAAGTCGAATAATCGAAGCGTTGTGGAAGTCATCACTATATTATAGTCTCCTACAAAAAACTACTCGACGTGGGTGTCAGGTTTTTTATAGATTTGGTTTGTTGTGTACCAATGCAGCAAATACGTTTTATTAGCCCTCAGTTTTCTACGTCGTCTGAAAAAGTTTCTAATGTTACGAGCCAGTTTTCTAAGCCAACCCATTACATAACTTAAGTCACGTCTCCTACCACTCCTACAGTGTCTGACTCTGCGGGTAGCGTAATAGGTTCGCCGTAAGTCTTTTTAGACCTCATACCAATCTCAGCGTGGAGCTCGAGAGTAACGTCACCGCGACCAAATGATCCACCAGCTTTGAACATGTGATCAGTCGTTTTATTTATTTTATATATTTCACGTTCTTTTGAAACACATGCTCCCATTTACTTTACACCATATTCCTTCATCATTTCTCCACCCATGATTATGATGTCTCGGTTCGTCATGTAACCACTCACAATTTTCACACCGTAGAATTCTATCAACGATGGGTGTGCATAGGGTGCGAGTGGTATTCTTGGTCGATGTATTCCAAAAATTGTTCCATAGGGCGCGCCTATCTTTTTCATGTTTGCTATGAAGTCTGAGTCGGCTGACTTAACGTTGTTGACTCTGACGTGTGAATTGTCCATTTGCCAGTGTATTGATATCATGTGCATTTTACTTATGTCGACGCCACTTGGAATAGTGCATATGCTCTCCATCGCTGGGATGCTACCACCATACGCGAGTCCATTAGTCATACCAGTCTTGTACCCTATGAACTTATCCCAACTACCATCGTCGTTTGATATAATTGTCTCCCAATTTGATCCAGCGGTTCTCATGGGTAACCTCACCACGACAAAAATAGAGAGATCACACCACTGCATACTGGGGCAGTTAAAATGGAGACCTGACTCAAGTGGGATTGGTGTTAACACAGGTGATAGAAAACTTTGACTCACACCGCTGATGCCAACAATAGGGCCATAAGCCGGGTTGTTTTGCACTAATTTACTTGTTTCACCAATGGCTTTCACTTTGTTTGAACCATTGGCATGAAATTCCACGTTTTTTAAGGCGTGTGTGCTAACGTTGAAGTCGAGCACAACATTGTAGGACTGGCTCTTGAGGAAACCTGCTAACAATTGCTCTAGAGTTCTTTTATTCACAGCATCTGAGTCATCGACTGGGTCTGCTACGTTTTTTATCGCTGAGCCTTGCATGTCTATTATTCCAGACATCCTTCCACCGGTTGCGCTTAATTTGGGATCTTCGTCCAGATGCCTTTTCGTTCTCTTTAGTATTTTATCGTGAGGGTCGTCAGACTCATACCCATAGTTTAGACTCATTACTACCTGAGGGTGTATTTGGTTAGCAGATAGCCAGAGACTGCTGAGAACCCTAAGATTATCGCCAACGTTGTCGTGTCTGACTTACTTGTGGTGGTAGTGCGTGCTATTTGATTGGTCGCTGTTTTCTTCACAGGTGGTACTACTCCCAAGTTAGTCACCACGTTTTCTTGGTGGACTTTTTTAGCCACAGTCGTTGGTGGTACTACTAAGTTAGTCACCACATTTTCTTGGTGGACTTTTTTAGCCACAGTCGTCGGTGTTGTTGCATTCAAGCGAGTGTTCACTCCAAATCTCATGGACTCTGTGGCAATCTTTAATAAGTTGTTGTACCCAGCGATTTTGTTCTTGAGAATCACCACATTACTTGGCATCAACCATGTACTTGGCGACACTGCAAGATTTTGGACAACGTTGGTGTCTCTAATCGATTTATTCATGTTGAGAATCCATGTCGACACGTCATAGTTGATAACACTGTCAGCGAACAACTTGCGGAATTCTTGTTGGGTTTCTAAACTTCCTGCAGAACCACCAACGACAGATACACGTGTTCTCGCCTGCGCACCAAGTGTGGAGTACACAAAGGACTCTATGCTTTGGTTTAGATATTGCAGTCCAATGTTGGTGAAGCCGTCTGAGAGTCGTGCGACGTATCGTTTGTAATCATTCTGAACGTCGTTGAGTGTGAAGACTCTGGTTTCACCTGTTGTACCATCGCTAAGGACTTTATTCTGGTAGTAGTGCCTTCTGGGGATCTTGGAAATCTTACCATACAATTCGAAAGCGTTGAATTCTCTACTTATCGATTTCATGGTCTCACCACCTTCCATTCTTCTGAGAAGTCTCCTAATGGTGAAGTACAAATGAAATCTCATCACACTTGTGACCACAGGATGAACTTCTTGTGACACTGATAAATGTTGCAATGACACCCCACAACAGAAACTCGCACAATACGTCGCAAACACAACACGGTAGTAAGATTCGTTGTCATCCCACTCTGATTTTGTCTTTGACGTGGTGACTCGCAAGACTGGTAGCTTTGACATGAAGTAGCTATTTTGGTTAACGAAAACTTTGAAGTTGTTCACTGGATAATTCAACACATTTTCTGTTGGATAACCATCCCAAAGTCCCCAGTGGTTCTTATGACCTTTTGGCAGTGGTTGGATAGTCCCACCACCTTGCCATATTATTGGGAACTTGCTATTGTGTAGCCACTTCCACATGCTTTTATCGTTTTTGAAGGTTGCGCTGGTTATGTCTGTGCTAAGGATGTCGTTGTTTCTGAAATACACATCGACGCTCATGATTTTACCATCTTGTAAAATATTTGGATCGAACTCGAATTTGTCTAGAGTAGCGTTGGGATACTTTTTGACGAAGTCCGCCTTTGCGTCGTGCGTAGCCTTCGATGTGTTAGCCATCGCGAGTTTGTAGTGCTTTCCATAGTACTCACGAAGGGCTTTCTGCATATATAATATACTGTGTGTTATACGTAACATATGCTACATTATATATGGTCAGGGTTGTAGTATTGATTAAAGGTCTAACGGAGACTGTGGTTCTACCAGAGGCACTTTTGACGTTTGGCTCAGACCCTCACTTACTAGTGAAAAAAGCGACCATCTTTTGGGACTACATTAACGTGGAGACTGGTGTGAACGATGAAATAAGTTACAACAACAACAAACACGTTTTTGGGTCTGGGTACCACACTTTTGAAATGATTGCTGATGAATTGAGAGGGTTAGGAGCTATTGAGCTAATAGCCAACAAACACGATTCGAAGTGTGAGATAAAAACTGACCAACAATTAGAGCTGTTTAAATTTGGAGAACTCTTAGGGTTCAACGATAACACAACGATAAGTAGTGGTGGTTTGGTCAGCCCTAATGTTGTGAACGTTAACAAAGGGTTGAAGTACATACAAGTAGGTTGTAGTATTGTGAACAGACCTGAGAACATTGTTAATGGTAGCAAAAGCGAGGTTATCGTCGAGTTGCCATTGACCACCACCCAGCCACTGAAGAGCTCCGTTCAACAATTTTTCAATATCGAGTCGAAGGTGTCAATAAACAAAGGCGCTTTCACACAGCTGGTGTTTAATGTGACTGACCAAGATGGTAGTGGTGTCAACGTTGGTGATATATTGTTAGACTTGTATGCAACGCTTGAGTAGCTAAACGTGCGCTAATGTAATGAGTCTAAACTATGGGTATGACTCTGGTGGCTACACTGAAAAGCGACGTACGCAGAGCGACCCTCTAAAGTTGATGGTGCTCATTGAGGGTGTGGAGAAAGTCGTGACTTTTGACCATAGTGTGGTAGTCGCACACGATAACCCACACATTGTAGTTAAGACAGCCACTGTGTTTTGGGACTATGAAAATGTGGTGAGCGACACCACTATGATACTCGCCGATCTTCCTTCAGGGATAACAACGCCACGGGATATTCTAGTGGACGGGGGCTATTACGAGTTCGACGTGTTGGTTAGGACTCTACGACATACGCTCAAGACGTATCTCGTAAACCTCACGGTGGAGAAACTGATAGCCACAGGTAGAAGTAGGATTAAAATTCACGATCCTATGAGCGACGTCTTCAATGTAGGTGTGCAGCTTATGCTAGGTGACATCGGGCTTTTGCTTGGTTTTGCTAAGGACGCGTGGATTGTGTCAGATAAAAAGTGGCATGTCAGTCCAAACAAGATTGATATGAATAGAGGTCTAAAGTATGTAGAGGTCTCGTGCGACGCTGTCGAGACGGAGAGCAATGTGGGCACTGATGGGAAGCGTAGCGACGCGATCACAACACTGCCAGTACCCACCGAGAAGTCTCTAGACGAAGGGGCGCAACATTATGTATACGTTGACTCCAAGGTGAGAATTAAAAAAGGTATTTACTCAAGTATGACATTTCGTGTCAAACCAAACAATGGTGCCGCTGACATTGGTGTAGTGCTATTGGAAGTGTATATTGTGTGAATTATGTGAAGCTTGGCGCGGCCTTCGGTGTGTTTGCCATCGCACGCTTGTAGTACTCTCTGCGTAAAACACACCATATGTTATACATAATGCGAAAGTTGACGGTGTTCATTGAAGGCGTAGAAAAAGTTGTGTCCTTTGACAACAGTGTGATGATCACGCATGATAACCCATGCATTATGGTCAAGACAGCCACTGTGTTTTGGGACTACGACAACGTATTGGCAAACGCAACCAACTTTTCCTTCGATAGTCTCTCACTGATCTCAGTGCCTCAAGGACACTATAGCTTCAACGCGTTGGTTGAGTTCATGAAGCTTCAGCTCCCCGGCGTGGGGCAAAGTCTTGAAATAGAGAAAATTCTATCTGGTGGATGTAGAGTGAAGACTACAGCCTTGTTAAGGTTGCGGGGAGTTGGGCCCCTTCTTGGCTTTGCGGAAAACACGTTAATCCAAAGGAAGCGGTGGCACGTCAGCCCAAACAAGGTTGATATGTACAGAGGTCTGAAGTACATTGAAGTTTCATGTGATATTGTCGAGACTGAAAGCAATGTGGGTACCGATGGGAAGCGAAGCAGTGTGATCACAACATTGCCAATACCCACCGAACAGTCTTTGAAAGGGTCAGTGCAACGCCATGTGGACATTGAGTCAAAGGTGGGTATTAAAAAAGGTGTTTACTCAAGTATGACGTTTCGCGTCAAACCAAATAACGATAGTCTCAAAATTGGTGCAGTGCTATTGGAACTGTATATTGTGTGAATTATATGGAGCTTGGTGTGGAAACAGAGCAAGGGTTGAGAGACATTTATTATAATCCTAAGACGGGGTTCAGTGGTGCGGAGAGGTTGTATCAAAGTGCGTTAGGAGACGGATTGAAAGTGACTAGAAAAACAGTGAAAGAATGGTTGACAGCGCAGGACACCTACACTAGGTACAAACCTATTGTGAGAAGACATAAATTCCGCGCGACTTTTGTTGGATTTCTTGGTGAAGAGCTCCAAATGGACTTAGTGGACATGAGTAAGTACTCAAAACAGAACAAAGGGTATTATTGGATATTGACAGGCATTGAAATATTGAGTAGATACGCTTTCGGCATTGCAGTTTATAGAAAAGACACTAAGAACATGACTGAGGCTGTTGGAAAATTGTTGGATGACTTTAAAGACCGGTTTGGGGTCACACCTAAGTTAGCGCAATTTGATGATGGGCTTGAGTTCTATAACGTTGGTGTTAAAAGTTTGCTGAAAGAACATAGTGTTGAATATTTCAGCACTAAGAGCGATAAAAAGGCCGCTGTTGTCGAGCGTTTTAATAGAAGTCTCAAGAGCATTATGTGGAAGTACTTTTACACCCGTGGGACATACAAATGGATTGACGTCCTTGACCAGTTTGTGAGCAATTATAATAGCGATGTGAATCGCAGTATTATGATGAAGCCGAAGGATGTCGATAAGTCAAATGAAGCCGAAGTGTGGACCACTTTGTTTGGTCACCAATTTGCAGACAACCCATTGCCAAAGTTTAGAGTTGGCGAGTCAGTGAGAATTAGTAAATACAAGAGTGTGTTCACAAAGGGCTATGAAGCCAACTTCACTGAAGAGCTGTTTAAAGTGGTAAAGGTTATTCGTGGTGATCCGAATGTGTACGAAATTGAGGATCACACCGGTGAACAGATTATTGGTAAATTTTACGAACAGGAATTATCGCTGGTCAATAGGAAACATGGCGACGATGTGTACAGAGTCGAAAAGGTGTTGAAAAGAAAGAAAGTCAGAGGGAAGAAGATGGCGCTGGTTAAATGGTTGGGTTATGAGAGCAAACATAATTCGTGGATACCAGAAAGCGATATTCAAAATGTGAGTTAATGTAATATGACTGAAAGTGGTTTCGACAACCTTGAGATGGGTAGCTCTAACGAATACAAAGATGTTGTCGACGACGAACTAGAGCGCAGTCTTGAAAAAGCCACTAAAGATAGTGAGCTAGCTTGGGACGACCCAAACGTTGCAGTCAGTGAGAGAGTTAGACTAACTAAAGTGAGGAGTGGGCTGGCTCGCGAACATGGTAGAAGGGAGCGCCAACGCGTGGAGGAAGCTTTTAGCAATATTGAGACGCGGATTAATGACAACGCAAAAGACTACGAAGACGTTGCGAGGAGTGCGTCATTGTTAGACACCACACACGCAGAGTACGTCGACATACTTGGGCTAACACCAATCGAGAACCGTGAGTTAAATGCGCTACTGAACCCAAGCGAGAGTGCGACGTCTGAGTCAAGAATAGGCGATACTGGTACATTGCAAACACGAGTAGACTATTTTCGAGAAGCGATAGACAAAGCGGGCGAGAGAATGGCAGAGCTTGGTAAAAAAGATCTCGCGACTGTGGGGGGTGAAGAGCGCATTAATCTAGCTGAAAGAGTGATTGGACTCATACAGGCTAGAGACATGGTTATTGAACAGCGACAAATAGAGGAGGTTAGAGCGCGACAAGAGATTGATATTGACAGATTGCAGAAGTTCAAGAAGTGGGCTAGAGAAAATATGGTTGGGATGAGTGCTTTAGCGATTTCAGTAGCTGCAATTATAACAACCATTATTATCGCTGGGAGGACTAACGTTATGAAAGGCGCTATGACTACGAGGTCGTTTGCACAGGCTGTTAAGAACGCGATAATGAAGATGGGTCCATGGGCTGTTGGGTTGGCTAACTTAGTTTATGACGCGCTGATGACAGGCGCAAGGGGTCTCGCCTGGCTAGCTCAAAATCTGTGGGTGTTTGCGGTGACATTCGCGTGGCTTTCGTACAATTATCTAATCTAGAAAGAAAATGTGATTCATGGATACCAGAAAGCGATATTCAAAATGTGAGCTAATGTAATATGGCTGAAGGTGGGGGAGATTTTGACGAGATTGAGATGGAGGACTTCGATAGACTTGATAGGTACACCAATGATCAAATAAGTGACGAACTTGAAAAAGTCACTCGAGACTATAATTTAATCACCGACAAGTATGGCGATGATGGCGGCGACGACATGCCAGACATTGTGCGTGTCGAGTATGGTAAATTGCGTGAGAGAGTGGATAAATTACAGTACGAATATGATAGAAGGTTTCAAGAAGAAGAGACGCCATTTATCGACACTGACGATGGTAAGACGGTGACAATAAGGGGGACTAACACAGAAGTCCCAGCGGTAGAGTTTGTTGAGCAGGACACATATGGTGATGTCAATGATGAGAGTTTTAGTATAGCTTTTGGAGAGGAGGAGGAAATTAAGAAAAGGCTGGGTGAGCTAAAAGCGTCCAACAAAGAGCTAACAGAAAACAACGTAAAAAGAATCAAGCTAATAAATAGTAAAATACGTAAATTAGGCAAAAAGGGACTCGGCCACGACGACGCGTCAAGGGAAATAGTCAACAGGTCGTGGGTTACGGACTCAGAGGTTATTCTTTTCAAACCGATAAACAAAGATGGTAAATATGGAAAACCCAAACGAATTCTAAAACCTGGGAAAAAAAACAACTTGATCTACAGTAGAGACGCGAGTAGTAAAAACGCGATTGAACAGTTCAAAAAGTTAGTTAGTCAAATCCCTGAGAGTACAGAAACAACAGTTGCCACAACAGAAGCAATCCCAGACGACTTCTCAGTAATTGATACAAAAGTGGGTTATGTTGACATACGTGGACTATCACATAAAGAAAACCGCGAACATAATGGTGTGCTTAACCCAAGCGATAGCGTGTTGCGTGAATCGAGAATAGGTGACACTGGTGCGTTGCAAATGCAAGCAGACTATTATCAGGAAGCGATAAATGAAACGAGTAGGAAAATGACAGAGCTTGATACAAAAAATAAGCAAAGTGGTCTTACGAGTGACGAAAAGCTAGAGTATGACGGTTTGCTTGAGAGAGTGAGAGGACTCACGCAAGCCAGAGAAGAAGTCTTAGAACAGCGGCGAATAGAAGAGGTTAGAGCGCAACAAGAAGTTGACATTGACAGGTTTCAGAAATTTAAGGAATGGGCTAAAGAAAATATGGTTGGGTTGAGCGCTGTAGCAATTTCAGTGGCTGGAATTATAACAACTATTATTATCGCTGGGAGGTCTGCTGTTATGAAAGGCGCTATGGCCACGAGGTCATTCGCACAGGCTGTTAAGAACGCGATAACGAAGATGGGTCCATGGGCTGTTGGGTTGGCTAATTTAGTTTATAATGTGTTGACGTTGGGTGCAAAGGGTCTCGCATGGTTGGCTCAAAATCTCTGGGTACTCGCGGTGGTACTTGCGTGGTTTGCTTACGATTATTACAAGCTAAAACGGTAGCGATAAAACATATGTAAAGGTATATGAACGCCACGTCAGCAGAGTTGAGTCCTGGTTTTAGACGAGCGACCATGGGCGTCATAAGAGGGGTGAGAACGCAACACGTAATCACGTTGAACCCTAATAAGGTCAGTCCTGGTGAGGAACTTTACATTGATATACCGAAGCTTAAGGTTAGCAGCTGTTTGGTGCCTGGGTCGTTAGGTTTAGTGTTTGACTTTAAGAATGCAAACGCCAAAAGCTGGTTCTTGAATAATGTGAGTAAGTTGTTGGTTGAGAAACTTGTTGTGAGACTAGCTGGGGAAACTGTGTATGACAACAATGGGGAAAATTACACTGGTGTCTATCGCGACCTTTGGGAAAGTGTCACTGCGCGAGACCAAATGATTGACTATGGTATTGGTGGTGAGAACTTGAGAAAGTTAATTTCTAAGGACGACAGTGGCGCGGCGAGTGGGAACGTTGCTAAAGTTAGTGACGCGTTAATGTTTGGTGTGATTGGGACGAAGCAGCGAATAAAACTTGGTAAAATCATGAACGACCACGGGTTGTACGCTCCTTTTAGCATGAACAACAACTTGCAGTATGTGATCACACTTCCGAAGGCCACAGACATCATGGTGGCGCAATCCGGTAGCGCTGTGGGTGGATACACTCTGGAGAACCTCGAGCTTGAGTATGAGACGATTGATAACCAGGAGCTCGCTGACGAAATAGCGTCGGGCTATGCAAGTGGTCGTAGTTTGTCATATGAGCACGTTACGCTGATGAAAACCACCGAATGGGACAAAAGTACAACCATCGTGAATGAAAACATTAATCTTCCAAGAAAAAGCATGAAGGCGATTGTGTTGCTATTCACAAATAAGGTGCGAACAGACAGTGAGGAGTTTCTTTACCCAAATATTGAGAATATTAGAGTCACAATCGAAGGTGTGCCAAATAGTGTGTACTCACAAGGCATCCCAAAGTCGAAGTTCTACGCAGAAGCGAAACGACTGTTTGGTTTGGGTGAAGAACACGCTCAGTTCATGACCATACAGAAGTTCTATAAAGATGGCTTCGCGTTGGTCATTGACTTGAGGAGCGTTCAAGATAATCGCAATGTCGCCACTGGCAAAAATATTGTGAACACACAATCTGGCGTGCTCCTTGAGATCACTAAAAAAGCGACGACTGCAAATGTCATGTGTAGGGTGTTTGTGATAAGCGATGGGTTGGTCAACTTCATGAACAATGGGTTGCAATCAATCCAGTACTAAATCAAACGTGAGTTAATGGAGACTCCGTTTAATATGTTAATTGTTGGTATGACAGCTTGTGGTAAGACGCATTATTTGCTGGAAACATTGGAATCTGAGTACTTTAGTAAATTTGACTACATTGTGTTGATTTGTCCTACTTTCGAGTGGAACAAAGCGTACCAAGATTGGAAATATGTGCGTGACCCTGACGTGCTAGCGATAGACTGTGCGCAGGACAGTGTCGACGCTGTTCTCAAGTGTGTAACAAACATTTTTAAAGGCACTAACACTCTGATTGTGTTGGACGACTGTGCGAGCTCTCAAGATGTCAAGAATAGGACTAGTCAATTGGTCAACTTAGCTTTTAGTGCGCGACATTTTATGCTGAGCGTTATTGTCATCACACAACAACTGACGTCGATCGCAAAACCGTACAGAGAAAATATTAGTAAGCTCGTTTGCTTCTACTGCCCAAGTAGGAGTGATATGAAGGTCGTTATCGACGATTACCTTGGAAACATTAGCAGAGAAAAATCGTCGGCGATTGCGACTGCATTAAAAAATAACAAGTACGCTAGACTAGAAATCTCACTACGCTATCCATACAGTCACGAAGTTGTTATTCCGCAATAAAATATGGGTATAAGTAATAGCGTGATGGTAAAACGCAAAAGTGAGGAAAACCCTACGATTGAGGAATTAGTTGAGGAGACTGACGACACCCCAACTGTGGAAGACAACGTTGACGTTAGGAGATCCGAACTTATTAGACTGTCCGGTGACGGTGTGGTAAGTCAGTCCGAAGCGTACATTAAAAAAGCGTCCGCAAAGGTTATCGACAAGATATGGCACCAATATGAGTTGAAGAGAATGGAAATCGCAAACGCTTTTCTCACCGACTTGCTAATCAGCAAATTCGCTAGCTTACTGGATGGGTTGAACGCTATCGAAAATCCTGACGAACTAAATGACGAGCTGCAAAAAGACCCGCTACTAAAGAAAGACATTGAGAGCATTGTCGCGATTGTGACGCCGTACGTGCCTTTCTTGGGCTTGTTGTCGGGAGGAATCACAACGTCGAAATATATGTACGATCACCACTTTAAAAGTGAGACACCCACTGAAAATAGTGAGCAAACGGACTAATTCGCGAAACGACTGGCTATTTGTTAGTCAATGTTGTTAGTCAATCAAAAGAGCACCATTTCGCTACCCATTTGGATAAACATCACCACTAGAATCAAAATCTAGTGGTTTTTTTTCGCGCGTGAATTGAGACAACAGCAGAACGCGTCAGTTGTAGTTTGTTGAACAAATTTGTGAAAATGTTGAAACGCACTTAAAAAATGGCTAAAGTAGCGTAAAGTTTAGCGAAAGTCGTGATTTTTTTAATATTTGGTATCAATTGAGTAGAAAACGTGGGAGGGGTGTTTAGATTGACTAACGATCATCATAATAGCACAGAGACTGGTGTTGCGAGCTCACCAACGTCGATTATAAAACGTGAGTACCAAAACATTGCCGAATTGTGGCTCGACACAAATTTGGTGATGTTTTGGTGTTTATATCGTGGTTGGCGTTGACTGGGCTCGCAGCCCTACTTACTATACTACTTTGCTTTAAGCAGTTCAACATTTTGCACAGCCCTTTGCTGTACAGCCCTTTGGTGTACTCGTCTTGAAACATTACAGTTGTATTTGCTAACTTAAATTTCTGGGCAACGTACTTTTCCATTATAGCGATGTTACAGGGGGCAACTTTTTAGTGACAACTCACAATTCAAAACGTTACAGAACCAATCAAATTTCGTATGACCTTATTTGCATTGCAAGTTGTCGCTAAAATGTTGTCCCGTGTAGCATCGCCTTTTAAAATTTAACTATAACCTCTTTTTAGGGTCACAGCGGAGATCATGCAGTTTATAAAAGGAATAAATGAGGCAGGAGGATTATGGGAAACTATTAAACAACACCCGAGAAAGTTTGAAGTTCTATTCACCTTCACTCGTGGTCTGATAACTTGTGCACAACTGAAAGAATTTTTCAACATTTTATGGAGTGAAGAAGGCAGTAACAGACGAAATAAAGAAGATGCGACAATCTATTGCTGGGAAATGTTTCTAAAAAATGTTGAAGGTACTTTTTGTGAATTTTGTGTATTGTCTTTGCCGAATTTTATAGTCTGTACATACATGTTCTCAAGAAAACTGCGTCGCCCTACGCGCTCCTACTCATGTGGGTGGTAAGCAATTATGTTTATCGTGACAAACGTCATTTGCACTAAGCGTCTGCACTGTAACTTCAAGAGTCGTTTTGACCCCCAGGGGTCATTTCCGTCCATTCTGTCAAAGGGTAGTTTCTACTCGTTGCAAGAGTTGTTTCAACTACAAGGGTCGATCTAACTCCACAAAGGAGTCAGAATGACCCTTCACGGAGCCACCCGACTCTTCGAAAAGAGCAGGTTGACCCATCTGAAGGGTCATGTAACCCATTCAAAGGGTTACTTGACCCATTTGAACGGTCAATCACTTGACCCGTACGGAACCGTAAAATCAAACTGTAAATCTTACAGAAAACTGTAAGAAGAGCATTTCTGTACGTACATTTATTTGCAGTAAATTTATTTATTAACGAAAGCAAATGCACGTATAAGTATAACCACCATAATGTATGCCCAGCCTGCGTATACAATGAAGTACTTCATGTATGTCTAAGTGTACTTCAGAACTTTCAGTTGTTTGTCTGGTGTTTTACTTGTTTAAGGAAATTAGAAATACTTTAAAACTTTTTAGTTGTTTCACTTGTTTGAGAATATATGGGAACGAACCAGTTGCATTGTATAAAGTTAATTTTGAAACGACACCAAATTAGAACGAATATGGTCCTTAGAAAGAGCAAAAATACTCTTCAAAAGAGCAATTTTAACTCTGTCGAAAGGTCAAAACGACCCTTTCAACGAGTAATCTTAAGACTCCTCGAAGAGTTGCAATGACTCTTTGAAAGCGGTAGAATCTACTCTTTTAAGGAGTAAGCTCCAAAGGGACTGAAACTACCCTTTTGAAAGGGTAGTTCTGGCGTCAAAAATATTACCCTTTTGAAGGGGTCGAAACCACTCTTGAATTTATACCATGGTATAACGTTATTCTGTAATTTACCTAGATGGAAATGTGAGTACTTGTACACTCGACGACATAATTGTACACATGCAGGTGAAAGATGTCCTCCAATTTATCACAGGCGCAGACTGCATACCACCAATGGGATTTGATCAAAATCTTTTGATCGGGTTCTATGACCAAGATTTACAAGAGGGAGGTAAACGGTTTCCCTATGCATCGACATGTAGCTTACAACTCTTTGTACCAAGAGGCATAGAAGATCCAAGCAGGTTTGAAGAAATGATGAAAGAATCCATTTTTGGATCCGTTGGCTTTGACAAATCATGAATCATGACGTGTACTCGTTATGATATGTTAACTAAGTATACATTTAACTGAAATTTTGTTTTTACGTTGGTTAACTGGCATAGTAGGAAAAATCGTTTACATTTATTTAACTATAACACCTATTGTAAAATGTCAGCGCACTATAATTCTTAGAATTCGTTTTACATCTTCACAAAAACTTGCGTTTTAAGTTTTAACGTTTGTGTTCGTTTCAGTTTTCTAAGCATCGTTGTTGGAAATAAAGTTTACAACATGTATGAAATGGTTTATGCCATAATTTCCATCATCATCTGTAGGTTGTATTTGTTCTTGCAACTGCTGAATGTGTCGTTCATCTAAATTGAACTCATTCTCCGGGATGTCCACGTTGTTGTTTAGATCTGAAAAATCAGATTGCTCAAAATCGTCAATCCCATGATCCGCCAAATCATCTGGTTGAATATCTACGATTCTATCAATGTTCTGTATCATACCAGAGTGCCACAGTTGCATTGGTGTTCTACCTCGGACTGTACTTAAGCTGTGGTTATTCCATTGAGAAACAAACTCTGATAGGCACATATTTATTCTGGGAAGGTAGACGAAATGAAGTGCCCATAAATGTACTTCGTTCATTGAATCTAAAATCTCACAATTTTCCATGAATGTAAACAGATTTCTGAATGGAGAATTCACAATTCTATTTACCTCACTCCATAATCTTTCGATTCTTTGATTATGCACACTACGCCCGCATATAAAACTGCCCCTATTTAAACCCCTGTTTGCAATCATATAACGCGCGACGTCAACATTCTCACCGCCACGATCACCCCGAACCCTAGATGGCAAGCCGAATCTCTCCACACCTTCTTGGAACAATCCCAGTACTGTTCTTGCTTTATTGTTTGGGCAGCATTTTACGTATATAATAGCTCTACTGTAACCATCGATGCAACCATGATTGACAAATCTCCATGAAATGAGTTTGTGGTTCCCATCAATATGCCTAAATAGATTATATCATTATAATATATGTTAACGTTTTCACAGCACCAAGGCAAATAATATAACAATACCAGTCCTGGAGACTGAAATGCAGTACACTAAATCTATATAGGTCGATTAAAAGTGGGGAGGGGCAGGACCCTGAATTGCAATTACGTACTTCCATTTCAATGAGCGATTTTGTCTCGTTTTGCAGGGAAAATTGGGGGCATGGTCCCTCCCCCGGCTCAGTGATCCCTGAGATGGAAAACATTTAATCGCAGTATATGTAAGGGGGAGCAAATACATACATAAACCGTATGTATGTCATGTGTGTATGTGATGTATTTAAGTTAAACACTAGTTGTATATGTTTAAGTAGCCTAAATAGGGTTTTATTATAATTTAGTTTTAGGTGTGCATTAACTTTATTTTTCAGTCTAATTTCATACCATAGTAGGTTTGGACAAGCAACATTATACACCCGCCTTCTGATACACTGCCGTCGTCTGAGTGCACGGCCAACTGGATCTAAAATCTTTCCAAACAAGACACTAATTATCAGTAAAAAATTTCTATCAGTTACAGTAATCAGACTCTATTCCAAGTATTGTCTACCAGCCAAAACTTGCAAAATGTTAACATTATTATGATGAGTGGTGGAAGTTGCAAGAGTACAAAAATATGTATTAAAAGAGGCTTTATGTACAGTTGATTTCACAAAACTTTGCCTACTAAAAAGACACTTTGCGAATGTCAGAATATTTTGGCAAAAGTTTTGTGACATTGAATGTAAAAATGATACTATACTGTAGGTCTTAAAAGTTGTATAAGAGATGGTGTCAAATATCATAAAGATATGTGAGTGTACAATTTAACCATAACCCCCACCATAAGCCCAATCCTAGCCCTATATATAAACACATATATAATTGGTGTAAA
The DNA here is from genome assembly GCA_035772405.1 of Chrysogorgia sp. JL179-B06. Classification (NCBI taxonomy): domain Eukaryota; kingdom Metazoa; phylum Cnidaria; class Anthozoa; order Scleralcyonacea; family Chrysogorgiidae; genus Chrysogorgia; species Chrysogorgia sp. JL179-B06. The sequence goes on along the minus strand of JAYKKM010000403.1, from coordinate 44,962 downwards.
AAAATTATCCGTAACCAGATAGCGGGAGTGATTTAAGATTACTTACCTGCAGCCTTTCCCGTAATCTCCATCTCTGTATTTTTACCCCCCTTGCTCTAAGGCTTCCTTGCACATACGTCTCACCAGCATTTGGACTATGGTGTAGTAAATGTGTAAGTATAGTGTCTAGGTCACCATCTGGAATGTCTGAAAATCTGTATGCCTCATCTGTGTTCATACCAAACAATCTCCGTCGCCTATAAATTGTTGTTCTGTTATACCTACCCATAAAAAAGTAAAATTCAATATACAAATAAATGTATATATCATCATGTTTGTATAATTATTGTGCTATAAATAGTGTTATGTCATTTCCATGTTATGAATTTGCTTATGAATTAAAGTTCTTTTGGCAACACTTTCCTCTGTGCAAAACCATTTTGATGTTAATGTACCAGTCAATGTAAATCCCTGCCCCTCCATGCCAGGCATGATGCAGTTACTTATGCCATTATCAGTGGGGGTATTAGTCTCATATAAAGCGTCTGGGCTTGTTTACCCTGTGATTTTCAAGGTAATTCTTTGTGTCAGGGATTTGAACTGTGATAATATTATTTATACTGTTTTTGATTACCTTGGCCGCCCTCTCCCACCAGTTCTTTCCACGGGTGGATAAAAAAATCTTTCATTTTGCTGTACTTGTCTCTCCAAAACAGAGGAATAATGTCGAAAGATGTTGAGGACACAATTATACAACGTTTCTAGCATTTCAGTCTTCAGATAGTTCATCTGAATCGGTACAACTTGCAACGATGTATACAAGGACGTTTAAGTGATCTTGTAGCTTTCGGTGAAGAAACTCAATTAAATTGATGTCCATTGACGTCCACAGCCTCTCTGCTTCTTCGCAAGACCTTTTCAAAGACTGAAGGTATTCGATAACGTCCTCCTCATTACATTGCGTACAAGAACATACACAGAGAACGAGAAATATTTTTATTATGTACCAAATCGCCGCCATTTTGTCTTCAGTACATTCGTTTAGTTTACATGAAGTATTTAGCTGAAATTCGCACAAAAATAGACTGAAATTCGCACAAAAATAGACTGAAATCTGCACAAAAATAGACTGAAATTCACACACAAATAGACTGAAATCTGCACAAAATAGACTGAAATCTGCATAAAAATAGACTGAAATTCGCACAAAAATAGACTGAAATTCGCCCAAAAATAAACTGAAATCTGCACAAAAATAGACTGAAATTCGCACACAAATAGACTGAAATTCGCACAAAAATAGACTGAAATTCGCACAAAAATAGACTGAAATCTGCACAAAAATAGACTGAAATTCACGCAAAAATTGAGTAAAATAATCATTTTTAGTATTAATTTCGCTATTCAACATGTGTTGTGTGTATTTCACATGGTGAAATGCATGGTTTTGGCATTTCAACATGTGTTGTGAGCTTTTCAGTTGAGCGAAGAAAAAAGTTTGAATTATGCAACACACGGCGCCTCATAAAGGGCAACATTGAGTCGCGAGATACAGCGTGAACATTTTTGGATTCTGAGGACTGCGCGTCAAAGAATATGGAAAAATTTGTTCAAATTGGAAAAGAGTTTGGATTCGAAGGGAAAGATTTGTTGGCTTTCGTGAAGGAGCAACAAGAAGAGGAGAAACAAAGGTTAGATGAGAGAGAGGAGAGACAGCACGCGAAGCTAAGAAGTTAGAAACCGAAGAAAGGGAGCGTGGACACCAACGTGAATTGGAAGAGAAAGAACTGGAACGTCAGTCGCGAGAAAAAGAGAAAGAACGGGAACGTCAGTCGCGAGAAAAAGAGAAAGAAGCCGAAAGAAGACATGAAATAGCGATTAAACAGTTAGAACTTGAGAGCGCAAGTATTGGTCATGGTGAGACGAGCGACGTTAATAGCGGTGTGGCTACAGCGAAATTACCAAAACTACCAAATTTTATCGACGGAAAGGATGTTCTAGACAGTTACCTCCAGAGATTTGAGCGGTTCGCAAAGAGTAATAAGTGGCACAAATCAACATGGTCGACGTCCCTCAGTGCGTTACTCACTGGTCGAGCCTTAGATGTTTATTCAAGATTGTCGGAGACCGCCGCCGTGGATTATGACCAGTTGAAGCAAGCGTTGCTGAAAAGATACGACCTTACAGAGAACGGTTTTAGAGTACGACTCAGAGATGGAAAACCCGAAGACGGAGAAAGCCCGGAGCAGTTTATGACAAGCCTCAAACGCTATTTAACGAGGTGGGTTGAACTGTCAAAAACTGACAAAACTTATGATGGAATTTGCGAATTGTTTGTAAAGGAACAGTTTATTCATTCGTGCCCTGGGGATTTGTCGATTCATTTACGTGAAAGAAGTTCCGAAACTCTGGATGAACTAGCCAAGGTCGCCGAGCAATTTCTCATCGCTCATGAGAGGAAACTATCTGCGCCTATGAAACCAGCCAAAGGTGGGCAAAATGCTTTTTCCAACGGGGAAAACCGAGTTGGCAATGAGGAGACTAAAAACGAGATCAAAAGAATACAGTGTTTCAACTGCAAGGGTTATGGCCACAAAGCTATAGATTGTCGCAAAAAAACAAGATTCAAAGCCTGAAAAACGTTGTTTCTTGTGTGATCAAAGTGGACACTTTGCTAGAGACTGTAAGATTAGTACTGGTAATAAAAATGGTACTATTAAAGCTGGTGCAGCCCAAAGTCAAGCCTCGAGAATTTACCCGAAGAAAACTCAGGACTAGAGTCTTGTATAGTGAATAATCAGTTACTACTGTTGAATGGTACAAGGTTGCCAATTGTGAAGAGTGCTGGATTAACAACACCTGGTGACACCGAAAGTAAAATGCCAGTGGTAAAAGGGAAAGTTGGCGATAATACAGTGAATACCCTCAGAGATACGGGGTGCAGTGGAGTCGTGGTACGTGAAAAGTTTGTAAAGAAAGATCAGTACACTGGAAAACATTGTTACATGTTGCTTATTGACAACACAGTTCGTGAAGTGCCAATTGTGAAGATCCAGGTGGATACTCCGTACTTGAAGGGAGAAGTGGAGGCACAATGTTTACCAGATGCAATTTATGACCTCATCATTGGTAATGTTGAAGGCGCTAGAGCTCCTGGCAACCCTGATCCAGACTGGCAAGAAGCCTGTGCTGTAACAACAAGAGCGCAAACGAAGGGAAGTAAAGAGTTAAAACCTCTGGAAGCCCTACAAACCCCAAAAGGATCAGCCATTGGGAAAAAGGATCTTGCCAAAATGCAACAAGAAGACCCAACACTCGAGAAGCATCGAACTAAGACTGATGTAAAGACCAAGGGTGATAATGAGATATCTTTTGAAGAGAAAGAAGAGATTTTATACCGGTTGTATAGAAGTCCCACAACGAGTAATGGGAGAACCATTCGACAAGTTATGGTACCACAACCGCTTCGCCAACAGGTGATGGACATCGCCCATAGCTCTATCATGGGTGGTCACATGGGTGTCCAGAAGACAACCGATAAAAGTATTAGTAGCTTCTACTGGCCTGGAATCCATGGAGATGTGACAAGGTTCTGCCAATCGTGTGATATTTGCCAGAAGACCGTACAGAAAGGGAAAGTGGGCAAGGTTCCCTTGGAAAGGATGCCGCTGATGGATACACCCTTTAAAAGAGTAGCAGTAAACCTTATCGGTCCCATCCACCCACCAAGCGAGCAAGGTCATCGGTACATCCTTACACTTGTTGATTATGCTACTCGTTACCCGGATGCAGTTCCACTGAAGTCTATCAGCACGGAAGCAGTCGCGGAGGCCCTCGTAGATATGTACAGTAGACTAGGGGTGCCAGAACAGGTTTTGAGTGACCTGGGCACTCAATTCGTTTCTGAATGTATGCAGGAGGTATCAAGATTACTGAGCATCAAGCAGCTGTCAACCAGCCCGTACCATCCTATGTGTAACGGACTTGTCGAGAAATTCAACGGTAGCCTAAAGAGTATGTTGAAGAAGCTTTGCTCGGAGCAACCGAAGCAGTGGTCTCGTTATATCAACGCCCTGCTGTTTGCATACAGGGAGGTTCCTCAAGAATCCACGGGGTTTGCCCCATTCGAGTTGCTGTATGGCCGTACAGTGCGTGGTCCCATGACCATCCTGAAACAGCTTTGGACCAAGGAAGTTGAAGATCCAGAGGTGAAGACCAGCTATGAGTATGTGTTTGATCTTTGCGAGAGGTTAGAAGAAACGTTAAAGATAGCACAAGAGCAGCTGAAGCAATCACAGCGAGATACCAGCGATACTACAACCGGAAGACCAGACCTAGGAGCTTCAAGATCGGTAGCAAAGTCCTCATTTTACTACCAACGGATAACAACAAGCTACTGATGCAGTGGAAGGGTCCTTTCGTTGTCGAGACGATCGTTGGAATCAATGATTATGGAATTAAGGTTGGAGAGAAGACGAAAACTTTCCATGCAAATATGCTCAAAGAATACGTCAAGACGCAGCCCCAGATACAAGCGCAAGACCATGGTGAGAAACAAGCAGGAGAGAATGGCTATGCAGTCGAGACTCGAGAACAGATCAGTACTTCACATGGCTGGAGCAGTGATAATCGAGCAAAGTGAGTCTGGTCCAGACGAGGCAGTCGACGACGACGACGATTTACTAGAGTTAGGAACTATGCAGTCAAAGGAGACGGCAGCAGATGTAACATTGGGTGAACAACTAAATGAAGAGCAAAAGACACGGTTACAAGAACTTATCAAACGTCACGAACGCATCTTCACCGATATGCCTGGCAACGCTAACGTGATTGAGCACGAGGTCAAGTTAACGTCCGATGAACCGGTACGATCCAAGCCTTATGTTATCCCGTACAATATAAGAGAATCGTTAAAGAATGATGTCCAGGCAATGCTGAAGATGGGTGTGATAAGAGAGACCAGTGGTTATCGTCCGCAAGAAGGGTTGAACAAACAGAATATGTGTCGACTTTCGGAAGTTGAATCGCTTGACAGTGTTTGATCCTACTCCCATACCCACCGTTGAAGAGATATTCCAGAAGATGGCGAAGGCGAAGTACCTCAGCAAGTTAGACCTGAGCAAGGGCTATTGGCAGATACCAGTAGCGGCCAGAGATGTTCCCAAGACAGCGTTTGTCACCCCTGATGGTACATACGAGTTCGTAAAGATGCCTTTTAGTATGATGAATTCAGGTGCAACCTTAGTGAGAGGCCTTCGAAGTCTACTTAGCGACCTAAAAGGTGTCGAGACCTACATAGACGACATCATCATCTACACGGAGACATGGGAAGAACACCTTGAAATCCTGGAGGGGGTATTCTGCAGACTTTCCAACGGTGGACTGACTGCGAGACCAACGAAATGCGTCTTTGGAGACAACGTAAAGAAGATTAGAGATGCAAAAAGACCAAGAAGGAAGTCAAAGCGTTTTTGGGTCTTACTATAGAGAATTCGTCCCGAATTACGCAGGGAAAGCGGTACTACCGTTAACCGACCTAACCAAGAAAGGTCAGCCAAGTAAAGTCCAGTGGGAGGAGCCTCAAGAGAAAGCCTCAGTACGCTTAAGAGTGAGTTGACGAGTTCACCAATCCTTCGCCTACCTGACAAGACAAAGCCATTTACACTGAGAACCGACGCATCGGACGTCGGGATTGGTGCTATGTTACTGCAAGATCATGATGGAAAGTTGTCCCCTGTCAGCTTTGCCAGCAGAAAGCTTACCAGTAGAGAACAGAAATACAGTACGATCGAGAGAGAATGTCTTGCTATTGTTTGGGCTGTGAGGAAGTTACTGATATACCTGTATGGTTCAGAGTTCACACTCCAGACCGACCATCAGCCTTTGGTCTACCTAAACAGAGCTAAGTTCCTCAACGATCGTATCATGAGATGGGCAATGTTCCTACAGAACTACAGGATGAAGATCGAGTCTATCAAAGGAATTGAAAACGTTGGAGCTGACTATTTAAGTAGAGTTTGTTAGAAACTGTTGATCTGAACATTCGAGATGAGATAACATTTATTAGAACATTCATATTTTGTTAAGGATTTGTGCTTAGAAGAAATTATTGTAAATTTCTCTTAAATGGGGAGTCATGTCACAAAGTCCTAGTCAATAATGAATATAGCTTGAGGGCGTGTTTTGCGTGGGCGTTCTACAGACAAAAGAACATCAAAAGCGTTTGTTGACATTAGTGTGACGACGTACGTAGTCGTGAGAATTATGTGAGCCGAGCGAATCTTATCAATTTTATACGGTATGTATTTATTAAATGGTTCTATAATAATAACTTGGTGTTGTGAATTGGTTGGCCGGTTCAAACGAATCCTGTGACACTCCCCTTGGGTTGTCTCGCAACGCCCACGACCTCTCGACTTCCAAGAGGGCCCACGCACTTCTCTCTCCTAGTCCAAAGTCGAAATTTTCGAGATAGATTCTACAATGTAGGTGAAAGAATGGACGATCTATACGTCTTTGGGTTTCTCCCAAAGAAGGAATGTGTGTAATTGTCTCCGCAATCTCCTCTGCGGTGAGAACGTCCATCTCGGAGAGGAAACCTTTCCACGTGTCTATCCAACACACGCTTGGGAAAAACACGGCTGGAACGAATATTGCGAGAACAATAGAGAGAGCGCACCTCCACACAAAAGGCGAAGTGTACACTCCACGTCTCTCCGAGCAAGAGTCTATAGAGGGTATTTTTATGGCAAAGATAGACGTGTCCAAGTACACGCTGGAGGAGTTGCGGGACACTCTTCCAAAACTGTCCAAGTTTCTCTACACACTCGCAGTCGGTTTCCGCTCTGTGGACTACACACAAGACTTCTCCGGGACGATGGACAGAAAAAGCTTGTGGAGCATTTCGTGTCTATTGGGTACGCAAAGCAAGGTACTTTTCCGCAAGCCTTGGACAGACACAACCAAATTGGGATCGTGCTTGGGAACACAAGCTCTGTTGGGGAGCACGTTTGCACGTTTGTGTCGACCCACAAGGGACACACAATACGTCGAAAAGTCTACAACAAGATTGTCTGTCAATTCGAGACTGGGCGGCTTGCCCGAACGAGAACTTGCGAAAGGCGTTCCAACACCACGCCGTGCAGCGACGAGGTATCGAGTGGAAATTTCCATCTACGGTTGCGTTGGAGACGACCCTCTAGAGTATGCATGAGACAAAATTCTTGCGTCCACACTGGAAATACTGGAGGAGAAAGACCTTTTCGTTGTGCAACCAGCCTCGAAGCAGTGGGAGAATTTCTCCAGCAAAATAGACAGATGTTGCCTGTTTGTGGACTACGAGGGTCGTGTACATGTGTTGGTATGGACACAGCAAGACTGGGAAAATGGTTGGAGTGCAAATACGTGCGACCCAGGACATCGAGAAAACGGCACTGGGAAGCATCGCGGACTTTGGATTCCACAGCTGTCCCATTTAGGTACCGCATAGACCTCGTGGAAGCCACAAAGGACGGAAATTTTGTCCTCGAAGACAAGGTTTGCGTCGTCGTTTGGAGCTCTAGGGGTTTGGACACGTTGGTGGAGAGACGAGTCTAGTGGGGATGGCGAGTCGAGTCGAATGTGGGTTGCAAGGCAAACGAGTTGAGTGGGGATTGCGAGGCAAACGAGGCGAGTCTAGTGGGGATTGCGAGGCAAAACAGGCGAGTCGAGATCGCGAGGCAAACGAATCGAGTCGAGTGTGAACCCAAGTGGTGTCGCGAGGCAATCCAAACAAGTCGGTGGTCGCGATCCGAGTGTGGGGACGTGGCTTGGATCGAGGCAACCCGTGGCTTGTATCGCGAGGCGTGGGGGTGTGGGGTTGGTCGCGAAACGTGGGACGTGGCATGGATCGCGAGGCAACCCGGCGTGGAGACGTGGCTTGGGTTCCGAGGCGATCCGAGGCGTGGGGTGTGGTTGGATCGAGGCAATCCGAGGCTTGGGGACGTGGTTTGGATTGCGAGGAGGCGTGGCAATCCAAACAAAATTAGTCCAAAGTCCAAAGTAGCTGGTCGTGAAATTTCGCTCTTGTAACCGATGATCGCGGACTCGGAAAAGGGCGTGGCAGTCGGACTTTCACTGCTATACTAACACAGATTAAATAAAGCAATCTGGAGCAGTATATCATTTCATTTTCTATATTTATCTGAATAGCTCGCAAAAGTTTGCACTATCGGAGGCTACGCGTTGTGTTCGACGCCTTCGGAAATTATGAAAAAATTATGAAATTATATGAAAATATATTTGAGAATATTGTGCCTTTTGGTGCATCTAGATTTTGCTGGTAAACTCGCATAAGATAGTTTGTTGATTAGCAATCATTGCAGACGACGAGTGTTTATTCGTCTGACCCTGCCTTTACTAGAAGCAAGGGAATATAAAAATACTTTGTGACAAATTCAACCATATTTTTCAAAATGTTTAAAGTTGTAGCTTTTGTCAGCCCAGTTCTCTGCGAGCTTTATGTTTACGCACGAAATGTACATCACGTGACGGGGGACTGTTTAGCTGGCTGCAAACTTATATATGTTATATGTATCCATCAGTCGTTTCAGCAAGCTAGGAGCCGCACAATGTACTAGTACAGAAGTTATCAATGTTATCAGACTAACCTTTGTGTGTATTTGTTCTATTTGTACACCTCGTATTTGATGTATTCGCCTTTTGTATCGCTTGTATTAAATGTTACTTGTATTTGTTTGACTTTTACGTTTTTCAAGAGGAAATCAGTAATAAAGGCTCTTTTATAACATGCTGGGAGAAATTTTTAGTTAATTTTTGAGCTGAGGTCGAAAATTGGAGATAAAATATTCGAATTAGAAAGGGAGGAATTACGTTCCAATCATGGCAGTAGATCAAGTCGCATCTTAAAGAACTCTTCTAATTCTAGCATCCTCAAAATGAAGGCAATGACTGAACTAGCTATAAGGGAAGTGGAGATGAAGTATGCAAAATTAGAAGCAGAGAAACAAATAGAAATGCAACAAAAGATATACGAAGATAGAAGAAATACAAAGACAAAGCAACTATAAGAATGCAAAGGCAGAAGTTTAGGAAAAATTGAGGAAGAAGAAAAATTGTCCGGAGCTTATGGATCTTCAGGAATATAAACAAAGCAAGGATGACAAGACAATCGCACACGTGAATATGTTAACCCTGAATAAGCAGCACAAGAACAAGCAACCGCTTAAAACACTACCAAGCTGGATGTACCCTAAGTGGGGAATTAAGGTGAAGGATTATCAGTCAACACATGGCAACACATGTTAAAGGAATAGTCACGGAGATTATGCCATACCGAGAAGACGTAAAGGTCGGATTACTAATAGGGACGTACTATACAAAGGAAATAAAGCCCAGACAAGTTATTCCAGGTGCTGACAACTGGAATCATTAGAAGAGTGTGTATGTCACCGTTATTAGAGATTGTAGGTGAGGATGTCGGGTCAGCAGGATCGTCACCAAAGCATTGAACTCTAACCAAGTCCTGCCTTGTGGTAGCGACATTGTCGTCGAGTCCTGTGCAAAGGAAATCTTCACCCCATCCAAGATGAAGGAAATCTTCGAACTTGACTTTTACGAGACAAGTAAAGAGAAGAACCAGCATACCCTCTCAGTTGAAGATATGAGGTTTTTAAGATTATGGATGAGGGAATTCGCAAGAATGTAGACGGACATTATGAAATGCCTCTTGCCCTGAAGTCCGAAGATGCATGGCTACCCAACAACAGAGCACAAAACGCTTCACAAAGGACACCAAATACTATAAAGCTTAGTACGTGGAATTCATGGAGAAGATAATTAAGGAATGTGCGGAACGAGTTACCCCTGAAGAGCACAACCTACTCCAAGGACCAGACTTCAAAAATAGTTTGGTAGGTGTTCTTTGCCGCTTCCGACAGGATAAAGTTGCATTCTCTTGTGACGTGGAGGGAATGTTTTCTCCGGGATCTCAGATTCCTGTGGTGGAAGGACGGTAAGATCGAAGCGGAGATCCCGTTGAATATCGCATGCAAGTTCCCCTTTTTACTGCTGTCTCATGATCACCCCCCCCCCCCGGATGTGCTAACTACGCCTTTAAGAAAGCAGCAGATGACGGCGAACCAGAATTTGGAGCAGTAACAGCAGAGTTTATTAGACGAGATTTCTATGTCGATGATGGGTTAAAGTCGGTGAGTGAACTATTAACTGCTATAAACTTGATAAAGAACAGTAAACAGCTTTGCAAGGCTTACCAGTAATTCAAAGGAAGTTTCTAAGCAATCTCAGTGAACGATCGAGCCAAAGGACTACAAGGCTTGGACCTGAAACGGGACCCATTACCAGTCAAACGAACCCTCGGCATCATATGGTGCGTAGAACTGGACTGTTTTGAATTTAGAATCGTCGTTCAAGACCTCCCATTTACTCGCACGGGTATATTATCGTGAGCTCGGTATATGACATCTTGCGCTTTGTTGCCCCATTGTTTCTAACCGGCAAGCAAATTCAGCAAGAACTCTGCCAGGAAAACACCGAATGGAATGATCCGATTCCGGAGCAGTTAAAGCAAATGTGGAAGCAGGGCGTAGTGAACAACTCCTTGGGAACTGAAGATTAGAAGGTGTTATAAGCCTGAGGAATTTGGAGAAGTTGAGAGTGCTGAGATATACCCATTTCTCTGATGCAAGCCAGAAAGGATATGGGCAATGCAGTGACCTCCGCCTGAGGGACACGCAGAAGAAGGTGTGTTGCACATTCGTCATGAGAAAGGCCAGAGTGGCTCCGCTAAAAGCAGTTACAACACCGCGACTCGAACTCACAGCAGCTGTCATCTCAGTCAAGATAAGCCAGTGGTTAGAACGCGAAACTCCACTATACTCAAACATCATAGAGCGGTTTGTTGTACTAGGCTATATCAACAACAACGCCGGTTTTCCGATTGGTTCAGGGCTAAGAAGGCTGTTGCAGTTTGTTTGAGAATGGAGGACAAGTTAAGAGCGAGAAAGTTGACGAAACCACCAAAAAACAACGCTGATTAGTGCAGAGTAAGCAAGATGAAACAGGAACGGCTGAACTGGAGTTTATTCGTTGTCTCCATCACGAACACTTCAAAGAAGAGATGGAAATGCTGAGAAAATCGAAAGTAGTTGCGAAATAACCATATGAAGAAGACTAGCAGTCTTCCATATTTGGAGGGGGTGGAATCTTACGAGTTGGTGGCGGAAGGAGTACCTTCAATCTCTTCAAACCCGAAATAAGTGGATTAAGCCGAAGCGGAACCTGCAGGTGGATGACATAGTGCTAGTTGCGAATGAGAAACAGCCGAGGAACCAGTGGAGGTTGACTAGAGTTCAAGAGAAAAAGACTACATGAAAAACAGTATCTAGAGCGACCGATTCAGAAGTTGGTTTTAATACAGCCAAGAGACCGGGAATTCCCCGTCGAGAAGCCTGATTGTACTATCAAAGAGTGAAGAAATGAAGATGATAAAGATTAAGACTATAGTAATCATTACAGTGGGAGTCATGTGGCTTTAGTCAGCCCAGTTCCCTGCGAGCTTTATGTTTACGCGCGAAATGTATATCACCTGACGACCTCAATGGTTAGAGCGTCTAACCGGAGATCATGAAGGTTGCGGGTTCGATTCCCGTCTGGGGCTTAGAAACATATTTCCGAGTTTGCGTTAAAGCTTGAGTAGCAAATACAAATTGCATTCGCCTAACGGCTCGTGCAATTTTGGCACAATTTTCAAATATAACTTGGACTGTAAATCCTTAATTGCACTCGCTATCAATATCATAACAGGGGCGGATCAAGCCCAAAATTTGACTGTTGCAAATCTGTGAAGCTATTGTTTTATGGAGTTTAACATTTCGATAAAATGCATGGAAAGCGGGCAAGCCCGCTTTTCCGGGATCCTGGTAGCTGCATGCCGAGTTGGCCCGATTATTAACCGAGTTGACCTGGTTGGCCGAGTTGACCTGCTTCGTATACATATATGTGTGTGTGCGTACGTTCGGAAATGCATTAAATGTAACAATTTAAAAAACCTTTCACATATCTCTGAGGATAACTTTCACCAGTTATGGTTGCAGTTGCAATACAAGAAGCTAAAATCCTTCATCATTTGCGTAACTTATAGGCCCCCAAATCCAATTTTCGTTCTGGGTGATTTAAACTGCAACCTGCTTAGTGCAGGTCCAGAAGGTAAAGCATTACAAAACATCTGTGATGAACTGAATCTCCAACAAATCATTAAATATCCAACACGAGTAACAGCCAATTCAGAATCACTGATTGATGTCATCTTAGTATCTACACTTTCTCTCGTGAAATCTAGCGGAGTTATGCAAATATCAATTAGTGACCACTATACCCAGTGTTTATGATCCTGAAATTGGATAACCCTAAACCACAACCATGTTCCGTCACAACGAGGAGTTTCAAAAATTATGATCCGACTTTATTCGCCTTTGACGTAGCACAACTCTCTGGGTACTTTTCCTGTTTTTTAGTCCAATTACCTGACGTCAACGATCAGCTGAAACATTTCAACAATGCCTTTGAATCCACTCTCGACAGACATGCTCCAATTAAGATCATTAAAATAAAGAACCGTTCTACACCATTTGTTAACTATGAAATAAAGGAAGCCATGAGGAACAGAGATCAGTTACACCACATATTTTACCAAACCCGCAACTACTCTGACTGGATTAATTACAAGGACTCTATATAGAAACACTGTTAAAACATTGATAAGGTCGGGAGAGAAAAATTATCTTCACAATCAGATACTTAAATGTAAAAGTAATTCTGGTGCTTTATGGAAGGTCATACATAATACTTTACCATCAAAGGAAATTTCAAAACCTGAATTCACTAAGGACACGAAGAAACTAGCGGATGAATTTAACATTTATTTTTCATCCATTGGCAAAACTACCGCTCAAGCGGTAAAACAATTGGCTATAGACAACAATATCCAACCGTTCATTTGCCAGGCTTCGGTTTCTACCCTCCCAACGCCAGAGCCATTTGAATTTAAGGCAATTTCTCAAGAATATGTTAAACGCATAATTATGTCAATGCCAACCAATAAATCGCCAGGGCTAGATAAAGTAAATATGCGAGTGATAAAGGACTCATTACCGTACATCATCACAGTACTCACAAGCATTGGAAACTTTCCGAAATTATACCACTACTTAAAGAAGGAGAACACGAAATTGCATCAAATAATCGTCCTCTGTCACTCCTCAGTACTTTATCTAAAGTATGTGACAAAGTAGCCCTTAATCAGTTTTCGGACTACCTACAAAAACATAATAAACTTTCTCCTCACCAAAGTGGCAATAAATGTCTTCATTCCACTGAAACTCTTAATATTTTTACAACAGACATCATCCTTCAGGCAATGGATCAGAAAAAAGTAACAGCTGTAGCATCAGCCATGAAATTATTTTGAAAAAGTTAGAAGATATTGGAGCATCACAGTCAGCCATACAGTGGTTTCGCAATTACATCTATGGAAGATCACAGTGTGTGAAAATCGGCCCTAGTAAGTCAACACCCCAAATCATTACATATGGCGTCCCTCAAGGATCGATCCTATCTCCTTTATTGTTCAGCATCTATATACAAATGATCTTCCTACTGTTACTAAGGACTGCTCGCTGGAATCTTATGTTGATGATAGCAAAGTTCTTTTGTCATTTCCAATTAACAACAAATTGGAGGCGAAGGTCAAACTGGAAAAATATATCATCAGAGTTACTAGCTGGTTCTGTACAAACTCTCTACTGATAAATCCTGGCAAAACTAAATTTCTACTTTTTGGATCACCGCAGTTATTGAAAACCTTTACTGAAGGTCTTTCATTAAATTTTCTTGGAAATACTCTTCACCCTGTGTTTTCAGCTAAAGATTTAGGCGTAATTATTGATGCACACTTGAAATTTGATGAACACATCAGCAAGTTGGTGTCTTCATGTATGAGCAAATTGTGCCAAATTAACATAATTCGTCACCTTTTAGATCAGGAAACCCTGACTCTCATTGTACAAACACTGGTATTAAGCAAACTATTTTATTGCTCTTCGGTGTGGTCAGGCACTGCAGCAAAGAACAAAGAAGCTGCAATTGGTTCAAAACTTCGCTGCACGGGTTGTATCAAATACGTACAAATACGACCACATAACACCAATTTTGCAAGAACTTAAATGGCTACCGGTAGATCGACAACTACAGTACAGAGATACTATTCAAATTTTCAAATGTTTGAACGGTTTGTCCCCGTCTTATCTAAGTAATAAATTCTACCAATGTTTCACAATACATGAACATTCCACTCGAAATAGAAACGATTTATCGATCCCAATGTTTCAAACAACCACTGGGCAGAGGTCGTCCCATTATCGTGCTGTCAAATTATGGAACAATTTGGACAACTCCTTTAAATCAATTAATGATATTAAACTTTTTAAAGTTTAACTTAAGAAACATTTATTGAACGCATAATTTTCATACGTATTTTTAACACTTGTAAATATAGTAAATTCTTCTTAAATATTTTAAATTTAATTTTTGTATATTATGTAAATGTATGCTGAAAAGCCCTTTGGGGAGCATAAATTAAAGTATGTATGTATGTATGTATGTATATATATCGTATATTTATTAAACATTTCGATTACATGGAAAGCGGGCACGCCGCTTTGGCAGATCCTGCCGAATGCCTATATACTCGTTCGTTTACTTGACTTATTAACAAATACGGCTGAAAACGAACTTGTTTTCGGTGATCGTAACGAGTCATAGCCTTCGTGAAGATGCTCTCGCCATCTCCCGGGCTAGATATAAGGACAATCAACAACAGTCTTCACTCTTTATTGACTAATAATTGTATCAACATAAATAACCGTGTATTAAAACAATAGTAAAAACAACAACTAAAACTTTGCCCAAGTGATGCAGCATTCACTTGATAATGTGAATTTCAGGCTGAAATTATATAGGTCAGCTCAAAACTTATCCTGGCTTACCGGGCCAGCCCGCTCCATATGTAATTGCAAATTAAAACTCATCCCGCCTTACCAGAGAACAGTCAGCTCCAGCTTCGTAGCTGCAGTTCCATCAAACTATATTTTATCGCGCCTAGGCCCAACTAATTAAGATGTGCAAAATTGCGCAAATTGCGAGGGGTTGTTGCGTACACGTATAGTTTAGTAAATACAACGTTATGTATTAATTCAAGCCATTAATAACGTCTTTTCCCGTTATGAACAATGGAAAAGTTTCACTCCAAATGTTCTCTGCATTTGTAGTAGCATATATATGATCATGTTGTTAAGTTAGTTATTAATGAAATCGACATGCACCAAAAGGAACCATAAGATTAACAGTAGCATGCGAGAACCGAAAGCTTTCGAATAGTAAATAATAAAAGAACCGCTTCGAAAAAATTGCTTTGAGAAAGTTTATTGTGTTGGTATAGTATCCTGCTACACATTCATTTAAAAATATTTCGATATAATTTTCAGTTACTAGCATAAACCAATCTCTGGGAAATGATTCAAAACAAATCCATTGCAAATGACAGCATTTGAGTTTTTGTTTTCATGGCAACATTAATCCGATTAATCAGAATGCAGTAATTTTATCATGCGTATAATAAATCCACTAATCTATTGTTGCCCCATTTTTGCTTTCAATTGTTGAAATTGACTTGCTCCAAGTCTCTCTCTCTCTCATCCAACTTGAATGGACTAGTCTCAATGAAAGACGCCAGTTTCATAAAAGCATCACGATATTTAAAGTATTAAATGGCGAAGCACCATTATATTTAAAAATATATTTTTCTTATCGGTGCTAGTGTTAATCTTTCTCTACCAAAAGCTAACACTGATTACATGAAAAAAAGTTTCAAGTTTGCTGCTGCTAAACTTTGGAATAATCTTCCACCCCAGGCCAAATTTCCATATACTCTGTCGTCCTTCAAACGAGATTTGAAATCCCTCAGCTACATGGATTAACTGAATATTTTTATTAATTGAATATTACTTAGTACATTTATATATATATATATATCTATTCCTTAACTTATGTAATATTTATTAACCTTTAAATTGTAATATCATGACTGTCGGCTCATGAAAAGCAATTGTAAAATTGAATTGGGATTCAGAGTTTAAATAAAGTTTCTCTCTCTCTGTCGTCCCAGGATGATTACACGGTCTGAAGTCTCTAACTGACTGCTATATGAATATTTAAAATAGAAAAACAGGTATCTATGTACTAGGAAGTGTATTAGGCGTATATACTAGAAACAGTAATTTTTGTTTGGACAAGGGTGAGTACTAAAATTAAACCATGTTATTATCAGGATATTGTCTTTGAAGAGCAAATATATCCCAGATCACACATCCATTCTCAATAACCAAATATACAAAGAATGTGATCCATATTTCCATAATGAATTTGGATTTCTGACTTTTTCATGATAATAAGACAAATAATGGTGATAAAAATTTAGAGAAACTTCTAATTTGTTATATACTAAATTATATGATATCGGAGCTGAACTGGAATAATTTATTATGTATATATAGTTTATATTAATCTATTCCTTAACTTATGTAATATGACTGTCGGCTCTCATGAAACGCAATTGTAAAATTGAATTGGGATTCCGAATTTAAATAAAGTTTCTCTCTCTGTGTCGTCTGGTCTGAAGTCTCTAACTGACTGCTATATGAATATTTAAAATAGAAAAACAGGGATCTATGTACAGTGATGGATCCAGCATGATCTAGTAGGGGGGGGGGGGGGGGGGGGTGCTCGAGCGAAGTGAGATTAGGCCTGCGGCGTGGGCACGACCGAGGCAGGGTGGAGCGCTGCTGAGGGAGGTACGTCAGGGGTCTCGGGACACAGCCCCCGGCAGGGTCCAGGATTGAAGACTTGCTTGTAATTTGAATTGTCTAACTATTATACGTTATCATGCTATTATCTTATTTTGTCTCTATTTTATTTTTGTTTGACAATTGCCTTGCATAATCCCCCCAAAAATAGATTTGGCACCCCCCCTGTAAATCCATCACTGTCTGTGTTCTATTAATTGGATACTGCGAAAAAATGAAACTGGGATCAGCGCGTGGCGGTAATATTGGAGTGACCACCACTGGTGGCCGCTAATTCCGGCTTCATAGTTTACTGTTATGGAGCCGTAGTTTGTGTTCTATAATATGGGAAAACCTTGGACAACTGATTCGTTTTAGCATATTAAAAGATCAGATACAGATAGTCTCTGATCAGAGACAGATAGTCTCTGTCGCCTATACTAAAACTATATAACGTGGTCCCATCAAGATGGCCGCCACGAGCTACTTCCGGCTTCATTTATTGAACAATAGTTCCAGTCTTTATTTAGAGATCAGTGGTGTCAGTAAACGCATGTATGCACTGTGTACCTATTTTTAATCTAGGTAGGTAATTATTTTGACTGTTTTGGCTTTCATTAATGTCCATCTACACGGCATTGTCAACTTGATGCATATGATTCACTTACAAAAGTTTAAATGACGATTTTCAACATTGATCAGCGAATCTGCGAATCGTAAACAAGAATTGTGAGCGCAAACAATTACATTCGCCAATAAGACAATCGTGAACAAAAAGCGATGGATCTTGAGAAACTAACGTCGTTAGCCATAACGGCGATATTTTAACTAGATTGTATAATATCGAAATTGATTGTATAATATCGAAATTGTCTGTCAAGTGTCTTTGCAAAGGCAGTTATTATATTATTTTTCGCCGCTGCATGGGAAATTATAGGTCTATTAACAGCGAGAGAGTGCAAAAAGCTATGTAATTTTCTGTCATAGAAAAAATAAGTGGTCATCAGACATCACGTATATTTTTCTCGTCACTATAAACGTATATATCTCTTTGACTTTGTTGATATACATATACAACTATTTTGTGGCTGAATGTAAAATTGAAAATAAGGCCACGAAATTTATGCGAAAAAACAACGTATTTCTTTAATAAAGTAAATGGTGAGTCCATGCAGAAATATATCATTAGAAGTGTGAAGTTGATCGTCCAGGTTGTCGTAGTCTTGAGAAAGACTATATTGTTAGTGACTGTCGTTTCAACGGCCTCGGCGGCAGTTATCTTCACAGTCAACCATTTCAGTAATTAAGTAAGCAGCTTGGGGTACTGCTTATCGCATCACATTATCCATCCATGCATCAACATGTTGAGTTCTTAATTTTTTTACCTTATTTTTTTCGTTTCAAAACACATACAATACCGACACTGTTCAATATTAGTCTAATTAGAACATCCTAATATATCTATACTATAAGCTCGATGCTGCATTCCAACCGTTATATAGTTATGAAATTTTACTCTATAGATTCAGCTATAAGCAAATCTTTGCAGCGGAAGAGTACGGGAAAATATTATTGCACACCAAAGACGTATACATCTTTTCTATGAAACGTTTATCCTTGATGATATGTATATGATATTTTTTGTGTATTTCAGAATGATGCAAAAGTGAAGAAAATGATGTCAATTTCAAGTGAACGAAATAAACACATTAGAGTAATAATAATGATAAGAAAAACAACTTGGACTCAATGTGGTCCATTATCTTAATTACTAAACCAGCGGCAGCTCAGACGCTGTTATTATAGATCAACTGCGTGTGTTGCTCGCTGCCAGGTCACGTTCAGACTGAGCTATACTCAAGGGTATAGGAGCTGTAGCGACCCTAGCGGTTTTGGCGCCGCTACACTTTTTATACGAATAAAGATTAAACAAAAGGTTTTCATAAGTATAGAGGAAGAAGCCCCTAAAATCCGGCCTCCATGTCATGTTTTATCTATTGCGATAGCAAAAAACATGCCGAGTGTCTAAACCAGCCACATTGAATTTTATGATGCCTATCCCGGCTATATACAGTTTACCCAAAATTTTGGGGAGAGCTGTGTTTGCCACATACACACCTTCAGAGACGTGCTTTGCATGCAGTCGTATAATTTCAAATTTGGGTTATCCACTTCTAAAATGCCTTCTAGCTATACGCCTCTTATACACGCGATGGGCAGCGGGGTGCCAAATGTGACGTCAGCGAGTGCTTTTTGTCGACAGTGGCGCTGTTCTGATGGCAATCACGTAATATAAATGCAAAGAAATAAAGAATCATCTAGTTTTTTCCAAAGAGCACCGAACAACAGCATTCAATATGTTTTCAATGGGATGTATCTGCGTTTTAACACAGTATTTTAACAAAGAGACTGCTATAGTTGGATTTCATATCTATCTTTTATTGCTGTTAATATGTTGTGCTGCAGACAGTCTAGAATACTCTAAAAGGTTGGTGTACTGCCGAAATAGTGTGTAGGAGGTCTAACGTTTCGAGCGAAGGCCCTTCGTCAGAGAATGATACGTATCTCCTCTTTATGTTTCACTCTCTGAAGAAAGACCTTCCCTCAAAATGTTACACCTCCTATATACGCACTAGTATTTCGGCAGTACATCAACATTTTACAGTATTCGATTTCTCTGTATCTTTTACTGCCCAGCAGCGAATCTTAATTTTAATTTCAGCTTTAAAATGCACGAACATAATTTTAGGTATATTAATATTGGAAATGAATTTACAATAATATTTCCTCTACTAAATGATTTCCTTTTACACACGCAAAAAAACATTCATTCTCATTGTAAACGAATATATGATTTACTTTTCAATTGGGCAGAATTGAATGATACTCGACTATTGTGAAATTATAGTCATTGATTTTTTATGCACCGCCCTCGTACGTGGTTCTCTTCCTTCAAACAAATTACATTTCGATAAATGGTCAAACTAAATAATTAAGAGTCAAGTACTGCATTTGGAATAGAATTATTCCACACTAAACTTGGTCATTCTTTGACCTAAAGTTGATGTAACTACTAGACTGGCAGTTTGGCTTGTCGCTGCATGGTCACGCGCACATCACAGGGCCCTAATCTAACACGATTCGTGAACAACAATATTGATCAGTATTTCTGAAGGGCTTTGGGCTTGACTACCGCCGCCTTATACATTTTGATGATGCCGCAAAGGATCGTAACACTAAATGCACTTAAACCATTCGCACTTCTAACAGCCATGAAGGATAGCTCAAGTATAATATTTCCTTTCTTTTGCATCTAGACGTCGGTGTTTTGACAGCTTGCTTAAGATATCTTCTACAGTAGTTTCCGTTGTTGTGACTCTGCTGTTGAGCGGACTCCAAATCAAGAGGATTCAAGTGTAGGGAAGTGCAACTGAGGAAGACAGGTTTAGGACACGCCGACACGAACTATGCAAACGCTGAGACTTTCTATACATTACTTTGCGACTAGACGCGCTTGGACAAGACAGCCAATTGTTTTTACTTAGTATAGCTGTTTTAAAATGTTATCATATTGATCCAATTTCTGGAAACAGTACAGTCAAAATGCTTTGATGTGTGAATCGCAAATTGAACATCATTATAATTTGATAGCTGATTTTCGATAGCTGATAGAAATTTAATTCTCTTCATTCTTTGTCCTCGCTCTCTCATCTAGCCTTATTGCTGTACTATTATAAAAATGTTAAAAAGTTCCAAAATCCAGTTATATTGGATTACTACATGGCTGATCCCGTATAGATTTTTTTAGTACAGAATAATCGCAGTTATAACGTTGATTAGTTGCTAAAGACTCGTGCACTTTTAGATAGATTCGAGGCGAAACGATCTAGTACTGAGATCGTATAAAATTTTATATAGATCTCAGACTGCCTCGTGCCCAGGCGCGAGATGGGGCGTGAGTGCGCGATAACTGATGGGATGGGCCTGGCAGAGTCATGGCAGACAATAACAGTGTTAGCGAAGTCAACTTAGTGAATATTATTCTGATTACTCAAGAAGACCTATTTACTTAATCTATTTACATGTTCTGTTCAGAAGACGTAAATATAGGTTCAATTTCTAATACGCATGTAGGACTTCATATTCGAATAACCTTGACCTTGTTTTAAAAGTTGCATACTTTTTTTAGCAAAGATTCTACCGTTTTGGGCCAAGAGGGGTATAGCATCTACTTTATCTAGTAAAAGCCCAGCTATAATAATATTTATGAAGTGAAAATATTTTTGGTACTGAATATAAATATAAATAACTAAATAGAACGGCCGGAATTCGGTGTGCTGTAGCAGATACGCAGATCAGCTGTATACCAAAGCTGTATACAGTACCAAAACATAATTGGTTGATACTTTTAAAACAGAATTGGTTGATAATCGATGACAATTATTACTGATAATGCTGTTAACGAAACAATAGTATTATCATACCTTGCACACGTAACCCTAACATGACTTTATTTACCTCGTGTTGATATAGAAGAAGATTTCCGATGCAGGCGAAAAGCGCATTCGGACATCCGTCAAAGGTATAATAAAAACACTATCATGAGATAAATCTGTTCTGCCCTGAACTTTATTTTAAATTTATCTACTATTTGCTGAAGGCCCGTAAATTGTAACTTATTTAGTTTAATTTATAATACAGTAATATATTCATAGTAAGGTTTGACTTGTGGGTACACCAACTACGTTTATTATTTCTTGTTGAGCTTTCAACTTGTCACTCAGGTCTTCTTCAGAGCAATACACTGTAACTATTGTCATCATGCAAACATTCAAGGAATTAATCAATAATATATTGTTGCGAGCCCCTATTTCAGTGCCCGGGAGTAATTACCCCACCTTTCTCGATGATACCGAAGCTTACTATACTAAAAAGTTAAAGTGTAGTTTTCATAAAGTGAAAAATCTTCAGCGACAGAGGGATTCTTTTTCAAACTTGTAGCTTACTTTGGTCTAGCTCGGATGCCGGTTCACCCGCCTTCACATTCCAATAAGGAAAGCTCAGTGGCACATGGAACATCCTGTCCGAAAAATGATTTCCAACCACGCTGAATAAGACGGGATTGGAAGATCAAATGGTTAAAAAGGATGACTCAAAAGGACCTTTCTGTTTTTGTCCGGTTTTTATTAGAGTTAGGGTTAGGATTGGGATTAGACTAGTTGTAAATGGGAAGGTCTTTTGGAACTCTAACCTTTTAGTACTCTCCTTGTTCATCGGAAGATATTACAGCTCGATCCAGTCCAACAAATTATTTTATTCCGCGCGGAATAAATGGCACAGCAACCATATGGCACATGCAGCAACCATATTGTATGGGAAAGCAATAGGGAATACACACAATAGGGAATACTTTACACTTCCAATAGGGAATACTTTACACTTCCAATAGGGAATACTTTATACTTCCAATAGGGAGTACTTTACACTTCCAATAGGGAATACGTTACACTTCTAATAGGGAATACACACAATAGGGAATACTTTACACTTCCAATAGGGAATACTTTACAAGGGAATACTTTACACTTCCAATAGGAAATACACACAATAGGGAATACTTTACACTTCCAATAGGGAATATACACAATAGGGAATACTTTACACTTCCAATAGGGAATACACACAATAGGGAATACTTTGCACTTCCAATAGGGAATACTTTACACTTCACACAATAGCGAATACTTTACACTTCCAATAGGGAATACACACAATAGGGAATACTTTACACTTCCAACAGGGAATACTTGTTTCCATCAATAGAATTATCTCATATTTGTAAATAAATCTAGCACTTTATCTAAACTGCCCTGATCAAACAAAGGAAATATGGTTTCAATTAAATCAGGCAGTTACCGTCCATATTTTTTGACATGTGACGCAAATACGGCAACTTGATTGGTAGAGATAATTGATCCGCATGTCAAAATAGTTAAATTAACTTTTTATTATCCGAGCTGCAGTATGACCGGATTGGAACATTAACTTTCTACTCAAGGAGTAAACGCGGATTTGAATTTGCCCCGATCCTAACGGTGCCAACTTTCCTTAGTGGAAATGCACCTTTAACCAGACGCCATATTCCATTGGCCCATCACAGATACATGATGTTGACGTTCGTGAGTCTGAATGTTCCCGGTCTAAACAAGGGAAGGCAACTACGTCTACTCGTGCCGCCCCTGCAGTTGTCCGTTTCGTAAACGGTCGTTGCCAACCGAAACGGTCGTTGCTAACAATTTCAGAGAAAAACCTGGGACCGAATTTCTGTCGAAAGTCTATTTCATTAACACTAACCCTCATAAACCTTTTATACTAGCCGTATAGCTAACCCTATAACCAAACTAAAAATAAAGACCAGACAAAAACAGAAAGGTCCTTTTGAGTCATCCCTTTTAGCTATTTCCTACTGGAACAGGCCCCCATATGCATCAATGGGGGCGGAACAGACCAGCTTAGGCAGGAGGCCGCCGCCGAACTAATATTCTCACTTTTTGTTTTTTGTTCTTTTTGAGGTAAAAATACATTGCGATAACCCATCTGCGTAATACAAATATATATTATTCTACAGCTGGGTGAAATAAGTTATGTCTTACGTAACTGAAGTTCTAAACAATTTCAACGATATCATCCCCTGTATATTGAGCTTTTGAATGACTTATATTAACTAGTCAGTTTTGTAAGTTGTCAAAGTATAAAGTTTGCCGAAACAAACTGAACTGAAGTGCTTCCGTGACGCCCCTGTGCACGATGACCGCTCAAGATCCTGGTTATACACCGATATTGCTCTCCCGGTCAATACGCTTTCTGTCTCGGACTGGCCAGTTTTGGCCGGAGCATTTCTGAGTTGATTTAAATACGATTTAAAGAGAATTAGTTATTGCAATGATGAATTTCCAAGATTTATAGAGCTAATATATAGTGCCGCTTGGTATTGTTTCGTTTCAACATTATTGAATTTGAGCTTGACGAATGAATGTGCGACTAGTGCAAACGTAAATGGACACAAAGCACCTAAACAGCAAATTCAGAAAACGAAAACCGACAAATATGAAACAAAACCCATCTAACAAATTCCAGTTAGCTCGTGTGGACTGTGTTTAGACGAGAACAATATTTTTAGTTTTCGTGACATCGAATTCAAACATGCAGTCATGATCAGTCATGCAATATCGTCCATACATGCGACTCATGGTGTCACATGGCGGTGTGGCAACTCAAGTGACAAGTTCCTATTAAGCACTTATATTTCGATAACTCCATAATTTACCACAGTACTTTTCAATCATAAATATATCAAGGTCTATAATTCTTGTCAATTAACACAACGAGACCCTTCGTGTAAAGGAGATTGAATTACTATTAGGCCGGGTCAAACGTCGAACTTTTCATGAATTGAAACTCAATGTCAATTAGGAAATTATTTTATTTAAGTTCATTTGCATTGAGTTCGACTCATGAAAAGTTCGACGTTTGACCTGGGCCTTAGTCAATAGTCACTATATACGCACTGTTGCCTCGTGCGTGCTGTGCTCCAACATATATCACTAAATAATATCTAAATAATACATATGATATGTATATATTACGAATTGTAATTAAGTTAGTTTTCTAATACTAACCCTAACCTTAACATTGGGCGCCATCTTGAAACCAGCTCTTGTCCATACGTTACGTAGTCTAAGGATTCGCCACCTATATATACTCAGAATTTTGCGGTCGTGTAGGTCATTTGACGATGCTAATAATGTTAAATCACCGAGGTAATGAGAATCATGTCATCCAGTTAAAGGTGAAATATGGTAGTAACGCTAGTTGACTGACCGTACGCCGCCAAAACAAAGCCGTCACGTCTAAAGAGAAAGGCAATTTCCAGTCCCTCATGGCCCTGGACAGTATTCGCTGTCTTTGTTCTAAAGTAAAGATGACGTTATTAAGATTACGTTTACGTTTAAAAACTATTAATTTTCAAGTTAGAATAGCATTGAACTACATACGCGAAACTAAATTAGTGATATAAAAGTGTTGTCATGCTATATACCTAGGCATGGGCAGTGTAGAAATAGTAATCAAATGTTCTAAAAAGTTGGTGTACTGTGCAGGGTTCTAACGTTTCGAGCGAAAGCCCTTCGTAATTATTTGAGGAAACCGAAATTGTCGGTTGTGTTTAAGCATCACCTTCGGTGATTTAACAAAAGCAAAGTAACAGTTTAGAGTTTACAGAACCCCCAATTTTGGTTCAGACATCAAATAATAATAGTCGTATTAAGTAATTTTATTTATCGCTCATGTAGCCCTCCTGGAGTTCCTGGCTTTACAAACTTTGTTATAAGCCGACGTCGTGCAAAGCGCGGACGTTTTTGGACAACTATAAATATAAGTGGTATAAAAGTGTTGTGCTGCGTTAATAACATCCCTAGTTTAACAACACTATCGAAACAATATAATCGCATTTAATTTAGACTCATATACATTGCACTATTTTGGCTGTATACACCAACCTTTCAGAGTAGACAGTACGTTAATAACATCCCTATAGTTTAATAACACTCAAAAACACAATCATCGCATTAAATTAAGACAAATTTAATTGAAATCAACTAAATTGCGACGGTTATACGACCATTACGATGTCTAAAAGAGGAACTAGAAGTCTTTGTTTCGCCGTCATGATCAAACGGCGGATACAACGTCAAATGCGAATTAAATTCGTCTAAGTTAAATGCGACGATTGTGTTTTCGGATAGTGTTATTAAACTATAGGGATTTTGCTGTCTATCAAGCCTCGTTCGCTTATTTTACAATATATATATATATATATATATATATATATATATATATATATATATATATATATATATATATATATATATATATATATATATATATATATATATATATATATATATATATATATATATATATATATAACTGTTTCGTATGGCAAGTGTTAAGCTTGCCACACTCATCAGGTAAATTTACCTCATGAGTGTGGCAAGCTTAACACTTGCCATACGAAACAGTTCTGTAAGTAAATAAAATTTCGATGAAGTAACTTGTGTTTCTCATCTTGTGTTGTACCGCTCTGCATTGAGCACTCTATCCGTACGATTTTGTATGCGCTAGTTTCTATCCTCACGATAGTTTCTATCACTACATTTATCTATATATATATATATATATATAGGTTCTAAGGATTTTTGGTGAAGGAAAATTTCGAGTGTTGGAATATATACATTTTAAGACCAAACCGGGATCAGTTGCGAAAAATGCAACTTATAGAGGCCTTCCGGCTGGAATTGAACCCGCGACCCTGCGATGCTGCCGAGTATACTCTGCAGATGAAGGGCTCCGCTCGAAACGTCAGTATTTCGTCACTAAATTCTTGGCAGTTTACCACCTTTCACTTTGCTATATTATATATATATATATATATATATATATATATATATATATATAATATATATAAATATATAAAATGGGATGTGGGATACCACTGCTCTAAAACACACACACACACACACACACACACACATATATATATATATATATATATATATATATATATATATATATATATATATATATATATATATATATATATATATATATATATATATATATATATATATATATATATATATATATATATATATATATATATATATATATATATATATATATATATATATATAAACTAGGCACAGTGAATAATGAATAACAACAATCGTGTCTGTTTATAAATATAAATATTGTAGTGAATGTGGGAATGTAACTCAGAACTACATTTTCTGATCTCAGTGAGGATTTGAGCTTAACATTCGTGTCAATACACAAGATTATTACGGATAAAAAAGGTTTATTAATTTTCTTGATTTCATCACACAATAAGTACTATTTTCAATCTCGTGAGAGCAGCAGTCACATTGTTATAAACGAGACTGAGTTTATCTCGCATAATTTTTTCATCACACAAAAAGTCAGGCTATTTCGATTCTCGTGTCCGTGGCTGAGTTTCAATTCATTTTATGGCGAGACTAAGTTTATCCCATGCAAACGTTACGACTATTATATAAACTACAGTCGTTTCGTCGCTGTCATGTCTTCCATTATAAGGCATACGAAATTTCTGGCCGCGCATCTTAATTTAGACACGTGAAGAAAGAACCACGTACATGATACACTCCCACACAGGCAATTTACCTGATAGTGATATAATTGGGCCTTGAAGTAGAGAAAGAATTGTGCTAGGTTTATAACTAAACAGCGTAACTGTTTATTCTTTCTTCGTTAGCAATTAATACTCTCATTATGATTAAACAATTTCGAGTTGGGCTTTGAGAGTGTTTGCTGATGGCCGCGTTTATAGCTATAATTAA
Source organism: Chrysogorgia sp. JL179-B06 (assembly GCA_035772405.1). Classification (NCBI taxonomy): domain Eukaryota; kingdom Metazoa; phylum Cnidaria; class Anthozoa; order Scleralcyonacea; family Chrysogorgiidae; genus Chrysogorgia; species Chrysogorgia sp. JL179-B06. Next base: position 17,631 of record JAYKKM010000403.1, on the reverse strand, counting down.
GAAGACTGAAGTAAATGGCGAGAAATTATTAGCGATGTTGTAAATTAGCAATCGTACAATAATAGAAAGCAATGCGGTGAAAGCTTCGTAAACAAATTAAAACGTCACTTGGTTTAATTATACACGAACAGGGAAGCGCGGTGCTTAACTTTGTCCCTCCCAGGAACATTAAAATTTTTACTTAATTCATTTACTCTATATAGGACTATAGTATATAACTATACCAATAATACAACTGAGTTAATTGCAACATTCGTAAAGTGAAGATATATACAATCACACGTTAAGCCTTGATATACATATTTACATATAGCTATACTTAATTATATTTCACTATTCCGACAGCATATGTATGGGCTTATATGCATGCATCTTCTTTATGGTATTTAGTATACCAAGCTAAGTTCATCAGACATTCGTTTGGCAATGATCATGAATAACAATATAAGCTCAAAGTCAAACATACAGAAATTGATTTAATTCTGAGGCTGAAGCAAGATGAAATTTTCTCAGATACCAAACTGATAACAGTTTCATTGCACGTGTGTTGTCGACCATGCATACAATAAATGGAGCTTTTTCACGAAGTATGTAATCATTATATTTATAATAGTTTTAACTGACGTGCATTTTCATGACTACGACATTCTCATTCAGCTATTGTCGACAAGTCTTTCATTTCAGTCCTTGATTTAAAGGAAATGCGAGGGCTACTATATAAGGAATCGCCTTTTGGCTACGGGCAATAAATACCATTGAATTGGATTCAGGCCATGGAATTCTAGATGCCTCGATTTCGTCTTGTTTGTGACACTGTACCCGCCGACCATAACATTCGCCAAAACAAGCCGTTATCATGCATGCATGATATAAATTAGAACGGTTTTCTGCAATTTTTTAGTCAATCTTTTGACTAAATGTTTCAGATAAATCCTTACAACGTGATACATGTTTCAGATAAAAATCCTTACAGCGTGCAGTGAAATTTGCAGTTTATCTAGATGTTTCCATAATTGCTCATGGAAAAAGCGTTAAAAAAGTTTAACCTTACACTATTTTCTCTACTCTATAGGTTTATTCCATGACGTTTCAGTTTTCACATAAAACGATAACAATCTCATGTAGTGATAAAAATGCACGCACAGCGATTTAGTACTTTTAGACACATATATAGAATCCCTATATTCTGCGGCACGTCGAAACATACATACACGCCATATCTATATAGTGTCCAGAGCATAACATAAAGCTAATATCCTACCAAATTATATTCCAGTGTTGATTGTATCTCACAACAACACTTAATATCAAAAAAGTCCGAAATGGCGAAAACAGTGTTTTTGTTTATTCCTCCGGCTGATTCAGTCACGAATCCAATCTATATAGTGTCCAGAGCATAACATAAAGCTAATATCCTACCAAATTATATTCCAGTGTTTGATTGTATCTCACAACAACACTTAATATCAAAAAAGTCGAAATTGCGAGTGTTTTTGTTTATTCCTCCGGCTGATTCCAGTCACGAATCCATTGCATGACTTACCCTATAGATTCAAAGCATACATACACGCCATATAGAGCAGTATAACATAAAGCTATAATCCTACCAAATTGCATTCCACTGTTTAATTGTATCCCACAACAAAAAATAATATCAAAAAGTCGAAATGGCGAAACAGGTTGTCTGGTATTTTTTACTTATTCCTCCGGCTGATTCAGTCACGAATCCATTGCATGACTTACCCTAAATAGATTCAAAATAATGAGATGTATAGTGTATACGTAGCAATTTCAATAAGGCCTTCGTCAAAGACGGTGAAACATAAAGGCCTTCGTCAGAGAGTGAAACGCTTCAATCCTGTGACACACTATTTCGGCAGTACACCAACCTTTTAGGCTATGTTTACACTACGGAAAAATATTGGGTTCGTATTGTTTTTTTATTTCCATGAGGACTCAAAACAATATGAATACGGCCAGGCTTATGATTGAGCTCATGTTGCACGCGAACCAGTCATGTCATGCGCGCAGTATTTTTATAGACATTAAAAGAAAGAATGTGACAAACGTGCTGGGCGTCAATCATAGACGGTATATGTTGGGGGAAAACTCAGTCACGAGAAAGTAAAAACATTCATAATATACTGGACGTCGTTATAGTTAAAAAGTGGGGCAGTAAAACCACTTAAGTTCATCATAATATGGTCCAGATCTTTAACAAGGAAACCATAATCAATTTAATAGCTCATGATAATTGTGAAGGTTTGCTTAATTTTTATTCGAAGAGCAGTCTAATAGGGTAGCATTAACATTTGTAATTGTAGGTAATGTTATATAGGCGGCCATAGTGATAGACACTAAGACAAATGGAATTATTTTTAACATACGCGCGGTGTTTACTTTAAATGCATGCGGACGCGCGTCTTGACCTGCATTATTTTTCAATGTCGCTAATCGAATTAGTATATATATATAAATATATATTTATCATGTCTATAACTGCATGTTGGTAAACTATATATGATCTAATCTGCGTGCATTATATTTTCATCTGATTAGTATACTGTATGAAATGCATTTTCTCGTGGCTTGCCCATATGGCATATGCCTGGTCTGTGATATATATATTTATACAATATTACTGGCCAACGATAAAAAATGTTGTTTGACTTAGATATTAAAAAGAACGAAATTTGTAACACAATTTTAACAAGTACTGTAGTTGACTCTTAGGATATGTAGGTTTTAACCTCATGCCGCCGTCAAACCATATAGGCATAAAAAAGCTTTAGCAAACGGCGGTATTAAATGTCAGTGTGGAACTATAAAGAACTAAAAACAACTACCACATGGCACATGCTTTTAAAGACTTTACCTGTTTCTTAATGTTACTTTACAAAATAATGAACCCTTCATATGGAAAACGTTCATCCCCGCTTACCGAGAGCCCGGATTAATCTCATGCGAAATTTTAATAAATTTATAAGGGACTATAATAGGTCATATAACATATGAGGCGAGATCTCGCTAAGGCTAAGCGGGCCGAAAGATATAGCTTTTGAAATCGACAAAAAGCAAACAAAAAAGTTTTGGGGCATGAATAATTAACTAGGTATATGCTCATGACAAAAGTTAATGATGATATATTCAGTTTTGGCAGGCAGACTGCTCGTATGATAGCAGCAGTTCTAATAATAAGAATAACAATGGCTATAAACATTTGCCTATAGCACACGTTTTGATCGAATAAGCCGTTCATACTAGATAAACATGATGAGGTTTCTCTGATAATATATATTACATAAAAAGATAAGTAGAATTATTCCACTTTATCTATATATCATGACCATGCCTGTTTGACTACATTTGACTTTAAACAATAACATTAACGCCGAATGATAACGAGAACTTACTTGAAAGCTTTGTCATTACAAATAAATAGTCGTTTCAATGGGAAAGGACTTGCTTCGTTAATTGGTATATGATTTGAAATTTAGTCAGAAACACTTTTTGTGTGACAAGCAAATAACAGTAATATTGATTCCTAAATTGTAGTAAATACTAGATAAACGCCTTTAGGAAAACAAGCAAAGCGTTAACGGCCTTCCTCTTGCATTGTTGTCTCCCTATTAAGCGGCGTCATCTCAAATCCCATGAGACGTTAATGGCGCCTTCATCCCACGCGCCCTCTTCTTCAGATATATAGACGCCTTGTTAGCACATTTCTTTCCGATAAAAGTGTCTGATATCGCTATATCGCAAACTAAATAGCGGTATTTCTATGCCAATTTATATAATATATCTTCTCACAGAGCATTTACATAAGCCCAAATGGTCTCAGTAAGAAGGGCGGGAAGCCATTTCCCAAACAACTGTGATAATTCGAGGTGTAAATGTGATAATAATAACCATAATTTGTAAACACAGCAATGGATATTCAACTAGTCGTTAGCTAACCCTCGCCTGCTGGGCGTTAGTGTATGCTTGTCTAGGGAGTGGTTGTGGAATCAAAACTTCCGAACCAATGTTTTCATTGATAGACCAACTACCGTGGGTGTCTGCCTATTGTGGTTTAAAATATCAATACGACAGCTCCTACATGGAGACATACCTAAACGTCTTGTCAGCATTTGATCACTATAGCTCATCAGGTGTCTAAATATTTGTAAGAATAACCACATTAAAGGCTTCTGTTCTAACCACTGGTATACTGTTATCATCAGATATCCTGCTGTGCTATTAAAACAAGGACATTTTTCATCTTTGTTAATGGCACCAAAGTGGCTATGACTTCAGGCAATCCGAAGCGCCGGAACGAGAGAGCACGATCCTCTACGATACTCCACTCTTCTTAAGTGTATTTGAAAAATAAAATAATTCAAATATGTGTTTTGTTACACTTTCATATAAAGTTAATGCAGTTGTAAATTTGTTTCTTCTATTTCCAGGTGTGTGGTTAAACGAGATGAAAGAAGGAGACAATTTCCGTCACAGTTTATTTATTTTTCTCGAGTTAATTGTGAACTAAAGATTATTGATAGTATATGTATGGGCTGTATCATAAACCTACTTTATTTGACTCAATATCAAATGAGTTGGAGAAGTATTTTGTAAGTGGATAACTTTCAACGGAAGTTTCTAGAGTATAGGTTTGGCGCGTCACACTTATATAACCCACGCTTTTTCTCGCATTATAGAATCAATAGAATAAACACTTTTCCGGTGTGGTCTTTAAATTTTTATCATATTATTGCTATCGTTTATTCTATTTACAGATAATTCCAAAACAGATGGATTCATAATAGCTCCCTTGTAGAGAGTAACAGTGTCAACCAAATCATGACTAAATCCATATGTATCACAGCTCTTCAACGCAAACCGCGCCATGATGATCTTTTCAATAGGTCGAGACACTTAGTCAGATATCAATGTTTGCGTTATCAAACATCCGATCATGTGTGAATTGCTTTAGAGTTTATGTTATCACTAACCCTAAGTGATATTGTCTCATTAAAGAAAACTCATTTTTTCTACAGTCGTGAACAGGTTTTTCCTGAAACATTATTTATTCTTTCACAACACTTACGGTTCATCAACTTCACGTCTATGTGTCCATGCACGGATACACCTGGCTGGCAACATTTTATACATTTGATAGTGCCCATATGCAACTTTAAAAAATTACTTAAGGCTCTCACTTGGCTACCGACAATCCTCACTTCATCTTTTGCTCATTTAACTCTGTGAGAATATATTTACATTTACAATAAATATCTTCACGTCTTTAGGTCATTGTTCGAGTCGATCGCCGAACAACTTTAAATTAATCACACTTTAGTGTTTACGTTTGAAACGTTTTTTGCGGCGTGATCTCCCTATTTTAAAGCTAATGTCTATTTTGGCTAAAACGGTGAACTACAAATCTATTAGAGCTTGTTAACGACCAATGTTCACCCACTTTCTCCAGACATTGTAGGCGAGTTAATCATTTCCCCATTCTTGCCATGACTAGATGTTTCCCAAAGTGAAGGTGTCATACCGCCACCATTTTGAAGCTCCATTGGTTTTCTCGTCTGTTCTATCGCCTGTTTTCATCATCTTTTTTTACTTTAGATCTTTTGTTTTGAAACCAAATCTTTACTTGAGTTTGAGTTAGTCCTAGATAGGCTGCTAATTCTGCTCTTTCGGGTAACGCTAAGGTACTGTGTACGTTCAAATCGTTTGTTTAGTTCTCTGAGTTGAAAGCTTGTGTAGATGGTTCGAGGTTTTCGTGTCTTTTTCCCTTTGGCGTTAAGTCGTGGTTCGTCGGGACGATCTGCTGAAAGAAACAGAAAAAATAACGATAATTACCTGGTGTTTATAACGAGAAAGCGTCGAAGGAAACTGCGATAAGAACACGGAAACCAATATAAGAAGTCATGAACGCCGAGACGGCCCGTTATTTCTTTTCATTAAAATGTCTTTGACGCCGCGCATTCAAGTGAATTAAAGACCGGATAAAATTATTTTGAAGATAAAGTTTTATTACGCTGCTAATAGTTATTCATTTTCAGCGTAATGTCAACATATAAACTATCGAGTGCAGTGTAAATTACGCCATGAGTGTTCATTCCACAGTATGATTGCTCGTTAACACACCATATTGAGATAGGACGACACAGAAAGACAGTTAATCTACTTTAATCAAGCATGTACTGCCCAAGCTCCTCGCAAAAGGATTCGTACTGACCGGACTTGCTAATGATAATGTAAGACATAAGTTTGCATTGAAAGAAAGTCGCCATATATAAAGGCTTTCAAACAACCACTTCAAGTCGGATAGAACGCAATTACCCAAGACTTACCTTCGTACAAGTCGTGAGATGAAACGTATGGAAGATAAGCGTGTGGTGTTGGTGGCGCTGGTGGCATGAGATGATGGTTAACAGGAACGCCAAAACTCATTGAATTACTGTAGCGACCAGGGATGTTGTATTCTGAACGTGGCGGTCCAACTGGACATCGTTGATAGTACGTAGGCCCATAGTGATGAGATAGAGGCGCGATCGGCCCGTTAGGAAACTCCATAAATGCAGATTTCGCTAACTCCGAATGGTCGGCTAAGGCAAAATTCATGTGGATGAATGAAGATTTTCGGGGGAGAGCGCGAATTCGAAGGTTTGGAAAGCTTGTCCAGGAGAAAGTTGATGAGCGGCCGTCAACTCACGACTTGTGCAAAAACAGTATAAATGTGTTACCTCGATGCTGTTTTATTGTTTCGTATAATTTATGCATAGAGGAATTGAACAGCTTGCAAATGATTTCTTTAATTGGCTCTTAGAATAATGACTTGTTAATTGCATTGTGTCCTCGCAACCATATAGCAAATTCATGGCAAATAAAGAGTCTTTTCTTAACCATATGTTAAGGAAGACAACTCAGACCCAGCTTCTGAAGTTGCCGTCTCTAGAAGCAACCCACTTTATTCATGTTGTATGTGCGTAGGTTTGCATTCCCGGCAAAAAAGACTCTTTAAAATCGGCTTCAGTTATAATTTGACTGTCTGGAAGGTACAAACGCTCACAAATAAATATATATATATATATATATATATATATATATATATATATATATATATATATATATATATATATATATATATATATATATATATATATATATATATATATATATACAAATATTTAAGTCATATATATATATATATATATATATATATATATATATATATATATATATATATATATATATATATATATATATATATATATATATATAAATATATATATATATATATATATATATATATATATATATATATATATATATATATATATATATATATATATGACTTAAATATTTGTATATATATATATATATATATATATATATATAATATAGTAAAAATGACAGAGAACAGCAACCAAAAGCATTCGGTAAAAAAATCATTTTGGTATAAATACCTTCTTCAGTGGAATTTACCGAAACGTTTAAATATTGCCAAAGGGCTGTCCTTGATAAAAGTTTGTAAACGGAGCGACATAGTCATAGAGCTGGATATCATGAATGTAACTGTGTGAACTGTTTCACTTAAAACCACATATATGTTTCGTGCTACATATATATGTTTGTGTATTTTTTAGACCTGTATGTCGACTAAAATTGATGTTCATAATAAATATAAAGAAATTCTGTCGTTTGGGTACAAAGGCGCGAATGTTTAGGTTTTAACATACTAGAGCTTTTAAAGAGTTAATGCATGTTTCAAATAGAGAATATAATAATGCTTAAATACCGTTGACATTTGCTGATCGTCTCCATTAAATTCGCGTTAAAAGTTCAAACATGCAATCGTCAACCTGTCTAATGCTTCCTGATTAATTTTGTTTCAAATTTCCCCTACTCCATTGTCTACTTAGGGTGAATTTCTAAATCTTTTAAAATTATTTACACTGCACTGTAATATTTTTATGAAATCAGTGGCTTGTGAAGTTGATAGTCCACTATTGCTGGTGATTGACGTTTCGACGGCCTCAGCGGCGGTCATCTTTAGAGTCAATCACCAACAACAGTCTCTCAAGACAACATCAACCTGGACGATTAACTTCACACTTCATGTGTTTCATAAAATATTCCACTTGTTTCCTTGGCCTTGGGAGCACCGTGATTACAACAACTTTGTTTCTGTGGTTTATTTCATTGTTGGCTGGTGCGCAATGTTATAGGATCACTTGTGTTAAACACTGATTACATGAAGGGCTACAGACAGGTACCTTTAATTTTTACATGCATGCAGTCCATCATAAAAAACGATTGAAAGTTGACCAGGTTCTTGATTATGCATGCAGAACAAAACTATAACATTATTCAGCAAGAGATGCTATTTAAATTAAGTCAATTGCAAGTATTTCTTGTCTTTTATTTAGTTTATCGTATTTTTGCCTAATGTTATATACAGTTCTCGGAAGTTATAATATATATACGTTAAGTTATTCTAAATATTTGGGTATCCGCGAGTCAATCCAAGTTGGAGTGGCAAAAAAGAAAAATTTTAAAACATCCATTGATCCATTTTGTGATGAACGATTGAAATTTGACTTTACAACCTGAAAAACCCATTACATTATCAACCGGATAATAATTTGTAGTTAAAATGGATATGCTGGGAGGTTATTTTCTGTATTGTTTTCAGCTTATAATGAGGTCGAATGAAATAGACAGCTAGCGAAGCACATTAAGATTTTTGAATGTTAATGAGCTTCTTGCTTTGATTATCAGTTCTCATCTGTCTTTTTTAACACGTATATAAAACAGATTTTAAAGACACTATATAACCAGCTGCAAAACTCTTCACTGATTCAGCAAAGAAATGGTAATAGAAAAACTACACTCACATTTCAACGCCAATTCGCCAGAGTATAGTCCCGTACATTCACAAACGAATCACAACTATCTGGTTCTGATTGATTTGCCTCCAAATTGGTCCTCGAATAAAGACAAATAATTATCGAGGATTTCTAAGTACGACGAGAAGAGTTTAACTATTTATTACTTTCTCTATAGTTCTCTTATAGAGTGCTGCATGAAATAATTGAATAAAAGTGCACAGTTGCAGTTTGAAATAAATTAGTACGGAAAATAAATTCAAAATCTATAATATTTATATTGAGTGCTAAAAGCAAAATAAAATTGGACTGAATTTATAACAAACTGAAATTAAAAAAATGTTTAAAATATTTATAAAAAAAACGTTTTCTTGGCGGCGAATCAAGTTATATTTATTGCCTTTAATAAACTTAAATAAATAAAAATTAAATTTCATCTAGTATGCATGCATGAGTTGTTTCGTTAAGTTTGAACTGGTGACTCATGGCGTCAATGTAGATTAATAACATTGGATTACAATGTAGATGTAATAGCTTCTTCCTTTTGTAAAGTAGTTAAAATTCATGACCAGGTGCAAAGTTTTTCAATTATGTATAACCGAATATATGCTGTTTCAGTTGTTTGGTATTGATGTACTCTTGCGATACATGCATCGTTTAGACTACACTGGCTACAAGAAATTTCAGTTTATTTTAATCTTTCTCAACATCGCGTTATCATTATCATCTGTTTAAACACTTTAGATAGTTTTTATTTATACATGGTAGCCCAATCAGCTCAAAGGCTGGTATACGTATGGGCCTTGCAAACTTAACATACAAAAGTTTAATATAAAATAAAACATCAAATGGAAATGTATAAAATAACAAAGTTAATATAACCTAAAATCTAACAATATTTACATTTTTTTGTTGGTGTCATCTAATATTCCAATTTATTTAGGTAAGGAGTTATACTCTTTAAAAGTATTTTTCTCTGTTATAGTCATGCTGACTACTCTGACTTTTAAAATTGTATTAGGAAATGAACGAAACTTGTTCACGTAAACAAGTTAGTCAATTTAATATCGTATCACGAAGAAGATGAACTTGTTTGTTTGTCTTAATATGCGCGAGTTTGTCTAATCAGTATGTGCTGTGCTTTTTTAAAAAAAAGACGAAGGCTCAAAATAAGTTGCTCAATTGTTACATTTTCATTTCCTATTCATCCTTACATTGCTATTTTTTCGACAGCTAGGATTAGTTGTAAAAAACATATGTCATAGGTGATAGAATAGATTTTCTATTAAGTAATATTGGACTACCCTTTGTTATTCTAATAGCTGAGTGCGGGAAAATTTTCTTTAACCGAACCAGAAAGAAGTCTTGGTTTGCTTGTTTGACAAAATCTAATAAATGCCCATGATATGAACAATTATATTTCAGAATAATCCTCAGGGTAACATGAACATTTATCCACATATGATTTACCTACACTCCTCACATTGCTGAGTTCTTGAACTCGCATGCGCACTTTCGGGGGATTCTGGTCCGCTTCTGAAATTTTTGAATTCAAACACTGTATTTAAGCGTTAAGTTGTCGCGACAATATTTCGTGGACTTATAATGGCTTAATTTGTGCAGTGTTTCAGTTTACGCGGTAGCTCAACTGGTAAAGCGATCTAGCGGACCGGAATTCCGAAGTAATTTCCCGTCGACTCAGCAGTGTAGGTTAATTATGCATGTCGATAAAATATCCATGAACAATGCACTGCAAAAGCTTCTGCCAGTGTTCCAGTCAGAAATACTAAGCCTTTAAATATAAAATATTCATTTAAATGTTAAATAAGCTGAACGTCAAAATTATGGATATGCACTTTCCATTGATAAGACTAAAAATTAACATTCGCAGTGATGTTTATATAATAACCTTAAGAAATATTACTGCAAAAATTATGAAAGTAGTATATACGCCTCAGATACAATCCCAATATTGATTCAGCAGCGCCAAAGACGCCTGGACACTTTATACTTAATATTTATTACGAAACTTTATACTTATTTATTAAGAATTTTCATATAATCGAAGTACAGCACCAAATAACTACGTTGGCTTAATATTGAAGTGAAATAAAAAAATTAAGGATGCCAAATTTTGCGATCATTTTATCAAATTTGACCGTTTTCCATTGCCGCCACTAATGGATTGTCGCCATTTGAGAAAAGAAGCTCAAAGTTTGCATCCTTAAATTTATAATTTTCCTTTAATATTAAGTTATTGTATTTATTTCGTTTTGTACTTTGATTTTCTGGAAATCGCAGCACAATTTTCAACAGCAGCACTGCATCATTCATCAAACAATCATTGATAAATCTGTTGGAACTAATTAAATATACAACTTTTATTTTCTATACTTTCTCATATCAATGTTGTATTTTCGGAAACAAATAAATCTTCGTATTGCCGATAATAATTTGTATTTATGGAGAGTAAATGTTGAGATGGAGGGGAGTGGTTAAATACATCTGGTTTCGATTAAAAAAAAATTACAATCGTTGCAATAACTTTTGTTAATGTTTGCAGCTTCCCATCGCAAGACAATTATTCGGTTTTACATGATCTGATGTATGGTGAATATAGGAGCTTGGAGTAAACAGCGGATTTTTCTGAGTCCTGGACAGGGTCAATAATAATAATAATTATAGCCCAAAAGAGTCTCACCGGCAATCAAAAGGTTACAGGTTCGATGCCTGTCCGGGATTCAGAAACATTTTCTGAGGATTTGAGCTTGACAATACATGATATATAGCATTATATGTATTGTAAGGCTTTGAGAGAAACTAAATGACATACTATAAGAGGTATGTTAATTAGTGATATATATATATATATATATATATATATATATAATCCATCATGGATTAATGTAATGTATCAACGCGGTGACACTTACAAATCTGGTAGATTGAAAGAGATATATAATACACATAAGTATACATCATCTCATAATTAATTTTTTTTAAATTGCACTTTGGCAGTGATGAATATAAAGTACCGTTTAAGATTAAAATACAATGTAAAATCTGGATTGTGGTTTATAAAATCTGAGCAAAAGCTAGACTTTTATTGTTTATAGCATTACCTGTCAGAACCGATTTAATTTAAGAAAAGATAGAAATGAGCTATATACGCTTCCAGATGTGAGTCATACAACAGACTTGTGTTTGTAAAATTATATCCGAATTTCTCCAAATTCTTTTTAGACCCGAAATGTTCAGTTGATTGAAAGCAATTCACTTCATGCTGGTAAACGAAAAATAATTTACTATCTATTTATATTCTGCAGTAACACGGTTACAACACAACGACAGCTGTTTGTAAAGCGGTTTGAGAAAAACGAGAACCCACAACAAATGCAACTAAACATTTAACATTTAGAATTGTTTATTATTGAGTGTACAGACTACAGATAAAAATTGTCACCTGTGTAAACGGGCCTTTAAGAGTAAAAATTTAATCTCATTTTCTTTCAGAAAGAAACGTATTGGGCAATTAATTTAATATATACACGGCCCCATTGGGACCCCTGGATATATCCTAGGAGGACGGGGGCCTTGTTCATTATCCTGGGGTGTAACCAAAGGGATCTCTGAAAGACTAGAATTGCTCCGTCAGTATTTTTAGTACTTTAATGATACAGTAAAAACCCGCTAACAAGAACCTAGCATTATTAAGAACCGCAGGTTGAAATTAAGAATTTGTATATATAAGACTATATAAGAATATATATCCCAGGCTGATTGGTTAGGTTCTTTGTTAGCGGGTTTTTTTACTGTATCCAAGAGGGCAAAAGAGATATCCAAAGGGAAGACTAGGTCGAAAACGGCTTAATCGAAAACGGCTTAAGATAGAGTAGTTTTCGCTGGCATATTTTTTGTACTTGAATGAACTTGAATGAACTTGAATGGTTGTTGTAACGGGTTTTGAAATCATGTTCCGTCAACCCATGCAATGTAGACTTTAGTTCCATTGTTTTGCGTAGTGACTTGGGCCATCAAGTGGGCAGTCAGACATTCGTCGGGCAATTGCATCTCTTGTTGTTGTCGCTGTTATCATTACATTTAAGGATCTTGTCGTTATGTTGCTTGATCATGCTTACCATGTTATTCATACAACTGTAGCTTACTTTGACGTTGCCTCTGTTGAAGATCTTGCGCAGGGCATGCTCCTGGGAAGTGCTTATCGATCAGTTGTAGAAATGATTTTCCCAACTTTCGATTGTATTTTTACAGAAAATACGATTGCATTTTTAAACAAATTAAATGTTTAAACAAATTAAAAAAACAATTTTTAAACAAATTAAATTCCGATACCAGGAACATCCGTGACTCAAACAAGATCCTGGTATTTGCTGATAAAACAAGAAACTTATACAAAGCTCAGCAAAGAGGACCATGAAAAATTACTAAAGGAAATATAACAAAAAGTTATAGAGTGGCTGAGGAGCAATCCATCAACCTTATAATTTCATCAATCCATCAATTTAACTCTTTCCCTACGGGCGCAGTTAAAATGGGTCGTTGATGACCCGCAAAGTCGTCAATCGAAAAACAACGGTACACGGTAACGCAAGATTAAAAATTGAAATTCGACAAGCGCCAGGAACATGAAATCCACGCACACGCCAAGTTTGATTTGATCTCATAAAACAACTCTGCGATTGGTGGCATTTTGAGTTTTCAAGATGCTATGCGGACGTGCAAAGATGGCCTTTTCTGGAAAAATGTAAATTTTTCAACCTGATTTATGATAATTACTGCTAATTTATATTAACATAATGTGTTTTGTTCGGGAAATTTAAAAGAACAAGTAAAAGCCGGTTTATTGGGCTTCCAGAAAATGTATAGCTTTCGCAACAGTTATGGTTATTTCAAGAGATATCAATAGAACAACGTGGTCGTTCAATTTTTGATGTTTTTCAGCCGTAGGGAAAGAGTTAAAGATGGACAACAGAATCGAAAAAAGGGGGGAAAAGCAGGCCTATAACCTTAAAAGATCACAAAGAGACTTTTCTAAACAACCCCGCTTGCAGATTAATCAATCCAAACAAAAATAACATGGGCCTGGTGAGCAAACACGGGTTTTAGAAAAGATCAACACCACCGTAAGATCTGCTTCTGATGCGAACCAGTGGAAGAATTCCCTCTCAGTTATTGAATGGTTTACAAACAATCAATTACAAACAAACAATCCCTTACTTTCGTAATGTTTGACATTTACCCCTCGATTACCGGACGACCTTCTCATATATATTACTCCAATATGCAAGACAATTCACTACCATCACAAAAGAAGACGAAGACATTATGCATGCGAGAAAATCTCTGCTGTTTGATAAGAAGAAACCTTGGTGCAAGAAAAACAACACCGATCATGGACAGCTTCGATGGTGCTGAAGTCTGTGAACTCGTCGGTTTATTCATGCTTCATTCTTTAACAACGAAGTTCAGGTCTGTATAGAGACGATGGCATGCAGCCTTTAGAGATATGGGCCCAAGAAACTGCTGACAAGATCAGAAAGCGATTCTCTGCAGCCTTCGGTGAATTTGACCTGAAAATCACAATACAGTCGAACATGAAAATTGTCAACTATCTAGACATTACGTTTAACCTTTCCAATGGGAAGTACTATCCATATAGAAAACCCGATAACCCACCTCTTTACATTAATGCCCAATCAATCACCCCCCGTCCATCATCAAACAACTCCCAGAAGCAATCAGTAGTAGAATATACAGTTTATCTTGTGACATCAACAAATTCGAAAAAGCAATACCTCCATATGAAGAAGCGCCGAGGATGAGTGGTTTTAATGCACACTTTAACTACGTCGAAAATAAGCAACCCGGCCCTATGAAAAGAAACCGATTCCCGAAATGTGATCTACCGTAATTTAGCATGCAAGAATGTACAATCGGAAAGTTGGAAATCATTTCTACAAATGATAGATATAAGCACTTCCCCAGGGAGCATGCCCTGTGCAAGATCTTCAACAGAGGCAACGTCAAAGTAATTAAGCTACAGTTGTATGAATAACATGGTATAAGCATGATCAAGCAGCACAATTGCCGACATTCTCAACTTAAGCCTGTTTTCCACTAGGCGGAATTTTCCGCGCGGAGCGGAATTTGTCTTTGTCTTTTCTCATTAGTTCTGCCCGATGGCTCACAAAACAAAGAAAAATTCCGCCTAGTGGAAAACAGGCTTTAACAAAAGATCTGAGCTCGTGTCCAAATGTCGTCATGAAAATAAATGTTATGCAAGCAATGTCACTAAATCCTCGCCTACTTAAGAAGCTTGTTCTGGTTTCACAATATTTTTAGTGTGAAGATCGCCCTGTATAGCGTGAAACTCTGAGTTACTGTTTTAAACTTTTAAACTAATATATATATATATATTATTATAGATATATATATATATATTATTATAGAGAGCCTAGTCACGAGTTCTGTATATATTACCACCATATATACAGAACTCGTGACTAGGCTCTCGGCAACGGCTTCCGTAGCTCAATGGTCAGAGCACTGCACTAGCATCGCAGGGTCGCGGGTTCAATTCATGCAGCCGGAAGGCCTTGGAGTTGCATTTTTCGCAACTGGTCCCGGTTTGGTCTTAAAATGTATGTATTCCAACACTCGAAATTTTCCTTCACCATAAATCCTTTCAATATATATATATATATATATATATATATATATATATATATGTATATATATATATATATATATATATATCTATATATATATATATATATATATATATATTTGAGCCGAGCATAGGACCAACTACTTATAAGGAAGTAAAAAGTTGTTTTGGTTGATCCGTTTGAATCGGACAATATTAGGTGGTGATCTGACGAACTACATAAAGAGGTTTTTACGAAGGGTATACACGTTTGCGTAATATAATAGGTACGTGTATTTAGACTCGCTAATTCCAAATCTGTTTTCACAATTGAAAACGGTTAAATATTGATCGAGATAATGTTCAAAAATAATATTACGACGAAAGCGGCTGGTTCATTTCCGAATAATTTCTAATGGTACATAAAACCGTTTTTACGAAGGGTAATGCACGTTTCTCGTAATATAATAGTCACGTATGTTATGTATTTAGACATACTCGGAAATTCCAAAACGGTTTTTTCCAGAATTGAAATCGAGTAAATATTGGCCGAGGATAACGTTCAAAATGTACGTACGACGAACCGGCCTTGGGATTTGGTTGGACGACAGACGCACGGTTCTGGGGGTTGGGGTTGGTATAAAACGCGCGGTGAAGGGGTTATTGGCGGGAAGGCGTATTTTCTAGTTGTATTTTTAGTAATCCTTTTATTAGGTAAGACTACTTCTAAATGAGGTGAAGGACTTAACGCACCTTTAAAGAAATAAGTATAAATAAGTTATAAAATTTATATAAAATAACTAAGTGATGAAACATCGACAGAGAAAAGTGTATCTTTTATGAATAAATGGGGAAAAAAGAAAGAACAATAATTCTCACAACAATAAAACGACATAAACGTTTTTCCTGTTAGGTAATTTTAATTTTTTGCAGTAACTTTAGTAAATTTAGTTATTTTATTTTCTGTTTAGTAATTGTAGTGCATCGGAGTGAAAAGAATCAGAGTGAAAGAAATCGGTTTATTATCCCGAGATAAAAAAAGATGATTGAAATATTGATCCACATTTCACCATAGCATATGTAATATACAGCATGTGGCAGCATTACAAGGACATTCTATAACAACCTTGTATACACCCTTTGTATCAAGTTTTCTTAAGTATATATACCACTGGGAATAGTTTTGCTGCGGCCAAAATACACTTCCACGTATATATGCTTAGTCAATTCAAGATGATTCAATTAGTGCAGGCCACTTGATGCCATAAGAGGCAAGGACCAAAGATGGTCATCCACCAATTTTGGGGTTCACCTCAACCCACGTCCTCAGAAAGAAGCATAAATACGGGCACCCAACCTTGCGAGACCATTGAAATGGCAAACTTTGGCAATTTGGAAAAACTTGCCTTCCTCTGTATCGACTGTCGACAAAACTGCTGGATAATACACAGACTTTGGTTTG
This sequence comes from Chrysogorgia sp. JL179-B06, assembly GCA_035772405.1. Taxonomy (NCBI): domain Eukaryota; kingdom Metazoa; phylum Cnidaria; class Anthozoa; order Scleralcyonacea; family Chrysogorgiidae; genus Chrysogorgia; species Chrysogorgia sp. JL179-B06. The sequence goes on along the minus strand of JAYKKM010000403.1, from coordinate 620 downwards.
ATGCTGTCAATAAGAGGGAATCAATTATGCTCCAGAGCATGACGAAAATAAAAAAACAAATTGAGGGATCTTTGAAGTGTTGCAAATTCGTGAGGTTTTTTCCCATGTGCTTCATCAGTCTGCTCGTTTCACACGAACCATTTGATAATCTCTGTTCGTCCTTTAGATTTGATTTATCTGTGTCCAGCGATGGGATTGCAAAATGGAAAAGGTGTAGAACGTGCATTGCCTTGACTGACTGATACTCAGAATAAAGTTTCTTATTGCCTTCTATTATGTCGCTTGACCTCCAATTCCCACGACCGAAAATTTCAGTTTCGGTCCAGCCCAACCTTTCACCACATAGTTGGCAGTTTTCCAACCTTTTTCAATTTTCCCAGCCAATTTCGGGAACGGGGCATATTAATAGACTTCCAATTTAAACACTTCCAAGATGTTATCTTGTAGGCGGGAATAAAGGAGATAGTCCTAAAAAGGACATTGTAAGTATATAACTTAACTAGTCGGAATTATTGTAGTTTGGGGGCTAATGAACAATATAAATAATAGGTTTATTGTTTGGTTTTTTAATATCCATTTAACAAGAAAACCTACAAAAAAACTAACTTGTATATCAACAC